>JARYGA010046253.1:0-25163 GCA_030545235.1 Helianthus tuberosus
AATGGTTGACGTCCTTTTTACGAAGATGTAGTACTTGAATATGTTGAGATTACGGGTTTACTAACCAAGTTATTATTGAGTATGTTTGAAAGTGCAGGTTTATGAATGTCGGACTTTCGAAGTGTTGAAGTAACTTATGCGGTTAGAATATGCTACGGACGTTTTAGTTTACACAACATTTTATGTTTGGTCGTCATCATCTACTAACGGGTTAGTTGTATGAAAATATATGTCATACCCATTTAATTGGGTAATCGAATGCGTGAGAGAAATGAAAGTACATACACGAATGGAACTAAAGTGACGGTTTTATAAGCAAATAAGTATAATGACTAACTTTTTAAAGCTTTGTTGTTGAATGTAGGTAAACCCTCAATTCAGGCGACTTGGAGAATCGGAGCGAGCACATGTTCATGATATGTTATATCAAGCGCTTCCACTAGTTGCACTAATGTTTTGGTCAAAATTTCTATTTTTTACAACTTGTTAGTAGACATACATTTTAACACTTGATGTCTACGTTTTAGTAGTGTCTTGTTGAACGAATTGTAGAATGGTACTAGTCTTACTTTTGATTTAAACAGGGGTATATCCGTTGTACGGACGGGTCATGCCCAATTTTTGTCAAAAGCTTATATTAAGGTGTTATTTTGAAGTCTTTTAATTACTCTTGTAAGTTAAATTATAAAGTAGAAAAACGGTCCTTACATATTTGCTCACAAGCTGGGCTCCATCGTGGTAGATCCTTTCCTTCTTCAGTGTGCGTTCGTTAAAACACGCATGCTGAGCTTCGCGAATGAGGGTTTCGAGATCGTGTTGGGCTTGAACATTACGAGTGCTTAGCAGATAGCTCTGTCTTCTAAGTGCGTCGGCAACAACATTTGCCTTGCCTGGGTGATAACGAATCTCATAGTCGTAATCGTTGAGAAGTTCTACCCATCGGCGTTGACGCATATTAAGTTCCTTCTGATTATAGATATGCTGTAGGCTCCTATGATCGGTGAAGATCGTACACTTGGTACCATACAGGTAGTGTCGCCAAATCTTTAACGCAAAACAACTGCGCCTAGCTCGAGATCATGGGTTGTATAGTTCTTCTCGTGGATTTTGAGCTGACGAGATGCGTAAGCTATAACCTTGTCCCGTTGCATAAGGACACAACCAAGACCAAGGTTGGAAGCATCACAGTAGACGATGAAATCGTTGCTTCCGTCGGGTAATGTGAGAACAGGAGCATTGCAAAGCATGTGCTTGAGAGTTTGGAAGGCAGACTCTTATTCGGTTCTCCAAACAAAAGGTTTGTCCTTATGCGTGAGAGCGGTAAGCGGCACAGCGATCTTTGAGAATCCTTCGATAAATAGTCGGTAATAGCCCGCTAGTCCGAGAAATGAACGAACTTCAGATGGGTTCTTAGGCGTAATCCAACTCTTGACAGCTTCAATCTTCGCAGGAGCTACGTGAATACCTTGATTGTTTACGATGTAACCCAGAAATTGAACTTCCTCCAACCAGAATTCACACTTGGAGAACTTGGCATAGAGTTGGTTCCCCTGGAGTAGCTCGAGAACCAAACGTAGATGTTGCGCGTGTTCGGTTTTCGATTTGGAATAGATCAAGACATCGTCGATGAATACGGTGAGGAAACGGTCGAGATATGGTTTACACACGCGATTCATCAGATCCATGAAAACCGCAGGTGCGTTGGTTAAACCAAAAGGCATAACAACAAATTCGTAGTGGCCGTATCGAGTGCGAAACGCGGTTTTGGGTATATCCTCCTCTTGAATACGTAGCTGGTGATATCCTGAGCGTAGATCGATCTTTGAGAAGCACGTAGCACTCTGTAGTTGATCAAACAAATCATCGATGTGGGGTAGGGGATAGCGGTTCTTGATAGTTAGCTTATTCAATTCCCGATAGTCGATGCACATCCTGAACGATCCATCCTTCTTTTTGACGAAAAGGACTGGCGCGCCCCAAGGAGAGGTGCTCGGGCGAATAAAGCCTTTCTCAAGTAATTCCTGGAGTTGGTTTGAGAGTTCGCGCATTTTAGATGGCGCGAGTCGGTAGGGAGCTTTGGCTATAGGGTTGGCTCCAGGAATGAGGTCGATACGAAAGTCAATGTCACGACTAGGCGGTAGTCCGGGAAGATCCTCTGGAAAAACATTAGGAAATTCTCGAACCACAGGAACGTCTTTCACTTCCTTCTTCTCTTTCTTTTCCTTCTCCGCTACTACAATGTTAGCCAAGAAAGCCCTGTATTCCTTGCGGAGATACTTGCTAGCTTGAACGCATGACATGAGCTTGAGACCTTTCGAAGTAGTATCACCGTAAACATACAATAAATCACCATTCGCAAGCGAGAATCGGATCATCTTGTCGAAGCACACAACTTCAGCATGGTTTTCGCGAAGAAAGTCCATGCCTACTATGACGTCAAAACTTCCGAGTTGCATCGGAATAAGGTCGATTGGGAAGAGGTGATTGTTGAGCTCAAGAGTACAATCACGAAGGACAGAATTGACGGCGACAGTTCTTCCGGTAGCGACTTCAACATCGAACGTCGAGGAGAGATGAGAGCGTTTACGACTAAGGAGTTTCTCGAATTCGAACGACATAAAGCAGTTATCGGCTCCGGTATCAAACAAACATGAAGCGTAAATACCATTCATAAGGAACGTACCATTAACTACGTTGTTGTCGGCTTGGGCATGACGCACGTTGATGTTGAAAGTTCTGGCGTGTGCGGCCTGTTGTTGCTGCTGCTGCTGTTGTTGCTGCTGAGGCTGCTGCTGCTGGGGCTCTTGTTTCACAACCCTGTTTGGGCACATGTTGGCGAAATGGTTAGGATCGCCACATGCGAAGCAGGCTCTGGCTTTGACCACGGGTGCCGGAGGAGCTTGTTGACCCTGAGGGGCGGTGAGTAGAGATTGATGAGCAAGAGCTTGTTGAATACGGCAGTTGGTAGTAAAATGGCCGTACATATTGCAATGAGCACAAAAACGGCAAGCAATGGCAGTCGGGTGGTGGTAGGTACAAGTAGGGCAGAGCGGGTGTGGCCCAGTGTATGCACGCTTTGCAGGCGGTGCATTAGCCACAGGCGCCGCTACTTGACGCTGTTGGGCTGGTACGGCTTGAATTGGTGCAGCAGTGATCGCACAATTCTTGTTGCTGGAGCTGTTCTTTCTCTTGTTCTTCCTCTTGTTGCTCGATGAGGTGGTGGTTTCAACAGTTGGTGCGGTGGTGGTAGCTTGGTGCAGGTGCTTTGAAGTTTTATCCCAGACACCGGCCTTGACCCTCTTGTCGTTGATTTCAGCGGCCAGTAGATAAGTCTCTTCGATCGTCGTAGTGTTAGCCGCTTGCACGAAATTAGCAACGCAGTCACGCAGGGCTCGGATATACTTCTTGATTGCCATATCTGGAGTCTTGACCTGATCGGGACAAATGATGCTGAGCTGTTTGAAACGAGCAGTGAGCGCAACATTTTCACCATCCTTTTGCTGTATGTGCCAAAATTCATCCTCTAGCTTCTGACGTTCATGAGGAGGGCATAATTCTTCCAACATGACTTCCTTGAGCTCATCCCACGATAGACCGTAGGCTGCATCATTCCCTCGCTTGTTCCTCTCGGCCGTCCACCAGTCTAGTGCACGGGACTGGAAAACGCCAGTAGCATTCAGTGTTCGGAGGTCATCGGGGCAACCACTCTGTCGTAGAGTGACCTCAATGGAATCAAACCATTGGAATAGTGCAGTAGGACCTCCCTCGCCAGTGAATTCTTTTGGCCCACACGACTTGAATTGCTTGAAATTGAAGGTCTTAGCGGTAGCTTTAGGAGCTTCGGTCCTCGATTCCTCAGATGATTTGCTGACATTCTCGTAAACATCACTCACGGCCTTTGCTACACTTTTAGCGATGATGGCAGCAAGGTGTTTATCTCTTTTTTCTTGACGAGAAAGTAGGGGATGACGGGATCCAGATGACATTGTCTGCAACAGACATCGTCACAGGGCTCAACACATTGTATCTGAATCTCACCCCACACGTCTACTACTTACTAAAGCTTAGGAACACGCAATGTAATAGGTATCACATAAACACATAATCAATTGATCACAGATTCATATAAGCACAGATTCACACAGTCACGTAGGCATATAGAGCACAGAGTCACAGAAGCACCTAACCATGTAGTCATAAGAAGCAGTCAGAATACAGAAACCTATCATTCACAGTTCGCGAGCGTTCGAATATAGCGATCGCATTTCGGTATATCAAGTAGTGTAGTATAAGCGTAGCATAAAGTCGTCCACAATTCAGCGATTTGTTAGCGTTTTCAGATAGGATTGCAGTGCGAGTTGTGCGTGTCGATCGAAGTGAAAGCAAAAATCGAGTAAATCTCCAAAAATTTAAACACATAAACAGGTAAACACATATACAAGCATATAAAATCGATGAAACATCAGAGTCAGCAGTTGCGGGCTCAGTATCAAAACACATAAAATTCGAGAAATATATTGTCTGCGGCTAGTAGACTTCGACTAACCAAAGTGGTTCGACTATTCACAAGGATCCGTTGTGCACATTTGACCATCAGGACTATGCTTTTGCCTCGATTCTTGGGCGTTTGGCACACATCCCGTTAGTCATATTGTGACTTCGGGTCATTGGAGTCCGTCGAGACTTTGGTGAGAGTTTTGTAAAATGAGCGGAGCAAGTAGTCAAGGTTAGGGTTTCACCCCTAGCTTAACAACTTTGTCCCTGTTTTAATAAAATAGAGGAGATTATTCATCAAAATATGGATTTCACTCCTGATTTGGCATAATTCTCCCCGTTTGTAGATAAAATGCGGGTCGATTAAGCAGCTTTAGTCGAGAGTTGGCGGTTTTCACACCTAATCTCGGCTTTATTGCCCATTCATAGCTGAAATTTCGAGTGTAGTGATAGTGTAGCATAAACGAGAATAGCGAGAAAATAGCGGTAGGCTCATACATAACCCCTAACGGATATGCACAAGTCGGTCTGTTGGTTCCTAACTATAGACTAGGTATCTAAGACATCGACCCGGACTAGGTCGTGTCTTGCCTAATTCCCTATAGTTATGGCTCAAATACCAATCTGTCACACCCCAACCGATGGCGGAAACATCAGGGTATGGCACTAAGCGAAACAGATTGTCCAGAAGTTTCCATAACAACTATCATTACTATTCAATTTAAAATAACATGTCCCATACCATGTCTCAAACAGTAAACAAATTATTACAGATAAAAACTAGGCAAATAATTATGTTCCGACAACTCAGATTTAAATAGAGCAATTGTTTATCTGCTTCTAGAGACCCTTGATTCAATTACTACTGACAACTATTTGTTGGGCTCTAAAGCTTTATTCTAGCTTCAACTTCCTATCATGTGTGCATCCTAAGCACCTGTCACATACGTTAAAATAAAGTCAATACATATAACGTAAAGGTGAGCATACAAGTTTGATAATAGCATATAAATTTCGAATTCGTTTACGCATAACCAGCACGTACACATAGAGAAATGAAGCACGTTAGTTATCGACATAGATCCATCGATACCAATGACTGCGGGTTGACTGCCCAAGGCAGTTCACAATACATGATTACCACCGTAATCCATGCAAGTAATTGTCCTTAACAACCCCCGTGTGAACGGGTGCT
Organism: Helianthus tuberosus; assembly: GCA_030545235.1. Classification (NCBI taxonomy): domain Eukaryota; kingdom Viridiplantae; phylum Streptophyta; class Magnoliopsida; order Asterales; family Asteraceae; genus Helianthus; species Helianthus tuberosus. The sequence continues at coordinate 5,690 of JARYGA010046253.1, forward strand.
GAGTCCAAACTATAGTACTATCGTTGCTAAGGCAGGTAGACAACATTCCATGTGTAAACATAACAAACAAGCATTCATAATCCACGTATAACATGCATTAACGGTTAGCGTTCAAATAGTATTGAGTAGTGTGTTTGATGTGATTTGAATAGTTGTAACGTATGTAACACCCAAAAGTGCTTAAAGCAAAAAGGGGATCGAGTATACTCACAGCGGTTGATGGATTGAAGGGAGCGCTTAGCGAGTAGGGTTAGCCTGAATAGTTTGATAGCATAACGATAAGTGACGCGTAAAACGAAAAGCAAGTGTTGGAGGGTCGGACAGCTGGTCGATCAGACGGTAGTTCGATCGGACGGCTGACCGTTCGGACAACAATCCGTTCGGATGGTCATCCGGTCGGACGGTAGTCCGGTCGGATGACTATTCGAGTGGATTGTTTCTTCCGATGAGATGAATGTGTTTGTGTATGATGGCTTGACTTTTGAAGTTTTCGTTGTAGCATTTGAAAACATTGAAGTACCTTTACCCTTCAGGTCGGTCGATCAGACGGCTGTTCGATCGGCCGGCAACCCGATCGGTTAGGTATTTTAATGAATTGTAGTGATTTGCTTTGGATCGGACAGGTGTTCGATCGGACAGCATGCATGAACAACCATGACGAGTTTTCAGTAGGGTGTCACCTGATCGGACGACTGTTCGATCGGGTGGCACTCCTAATGCATCGAACATGTTGAAAAATCAATTAAGTGTTGAAGTATAATATCTCATGATCCGAAGAGTAATCCGATCGGACAGTAGTCTGATCGAACAACAGTTCGTTCAATACTAGTCTTCAAAACAAATTGATTAAGAGTGGGACCATGTGTTAACCGATCGGCTGGCCAGTCGATCGGCTAACTGTCCGATCGACTGGCTGTCCGTTCGGACAACAGTCCGATCGGTCAGCACCCTGACCTGATCAGCCTATTCGTCTAACACTTGGTTGTTCTGTTTGTTTGTCTTTTTATTGATGTATTTTGACAACGAGTCGAACCATAGATCCCTCGTCCTTACTAGGTTCCCCTGGTCAGACAGGAATCACCCAAATCCGGCTGGTGAACTGTTCGGAACGGAGTTTATCGTTTAACCCGAAATCGGTTAACCTCGTGGATAGAATCCGGATCTTGAGCCATGCAACCACCGGAGTGATTTGTAAGCCGGTACGGGCTCCGTTTCTATCGGTTTGAAGGCATTGAGTGAAAAAGAGTTGAAAGGAAGTTGGAAAATCCATCTTTCAATCCTTTTCACCGGGTATATGTTTAGATCTATGAAAGATCTTTGTTTGTTTATGTGGAAATCGGCTAGATCCAAGTTATTCTTGGTGGATTGAGGCCAAAACATGAAGTTCTTCAAGAACCCATGATGACATCATCCTAGAACACTTGAATCTTGATGATTTCACGGTTAAAAGTTAAGATTTGAAAGATAGAAAGGTGTAGGAGTGTGTGTAGATCAAGAAGGTACAAGATTTAGGATGAAATCTTACCGGAATCGAGAGGAATCTGAGAAAAGGATGAGCTAAGCGTGCTGGTCTGTAAGGACCGTTTTTCTACTTTATAATTTAACTTACAAGAGTAATTAAAAGACTTCAAAATAACACCTTAATATAAGCTTTTGACAAAAATTGGGCATGACCCGTCCGTACAACGGATATACCCCTGTTTAAATCAAAAGTAAGACTAGTACCATTCTACAATTCGTTCAACAAGACACTACTAAAACGTAGACATCAAGTGTTAAAATGTATGTCTACTAACAAGTTGTACAAAATAGAAATTTTGACCAAAACATTAGTGCAACTAGCGGAAGCGCTTGATATAACATATCATGAACATGTGCTCGCTCCGATTCTCCAAGTCGCCTGAATTGAGGGTTTACCTACATTCAACAACAAAGCTTTAAAAAGTTAGTCATTATACTTATTTGCTTATAAAACCGTCACTTTAGTTCCATTCATGTATGTACTTTCATTTCTCTCACGCATTCGATTACCCAATTAAATGGGTATGACATATATTTTCATACAACTAACCCGTTAGTAGATGATGACGACCAAACATAAAATGTTGTGTAAACTAAAACGTCCATAGCATATTCTAACCGCATAAGTTACTTCAACACTTCGAAAGTCCGACATTCATAAACCTGCACTTTCAAACATACTCAATAATAACTTGGTTAGCAAACCCGTAATCTCAACATATTCAAGTACTACATCTTCGTAAAAAGGACGTCAACCATTTAAATGCATCTCATTAACTTACATTCCAAACCCAAGGATATTATTAGTAACGCTAATTCTCAAACGCATCCAAATCATGCATTCGCACATACTTGCACACATACATACTTACAATCATACACATCTACATACCTAATATACATTCAATCATACCTACAATCATGTATTCATACCTACATGTTCCGTACGCATTCTTGTATACCATTTACATGTAATATATGCTCAACTTCATTACATACATCTATCATACTCTTATATAAATTACATGAGGCTTAGACTTGGGTTTACAACCTATAATTGTCAAGGAAACACTCGAAATCACGTTTGGGAGGTCCATCGTAGTCCACGGATAATATACCGAAGCCTACGATGCATAAATCACATAAGTAATATTTTGGACAGAACCTTCACCCGGCCGTGTCAGCTCACCACCCGGCCGGGTCAACTCTGCACTTTTGCTAGCCATTAATTCTTACCGAAACGGACATAACTCTCTCATTTTTCATCCGCTTTGCATCACGTTTCTTCCTACATGATTGTAAATTAATATTCTATCATGTGAACTTGAAATCCAACATCCGAGTTAAGGAATTTCTTAACTTATACGTGTTCGGCTTGTTATTCATCTATGAACTATTCGACCCGTTCGTGCATTTATCAAAATAACCTATTGATTTGACCTCAACTTCATATGAACTTAATAATTAAAACATTATATTACTTAAACAAACTAAGAAGTGATTACGGAAATCACTTACCTCGTGCGTCCAAGTTTGTGCATAACTTCCTCATTTCCTCTTAATCCGATAGCCTTCCATACTTGAGTCCATGTCAATTTTGGTTTCCTATCCTTTCAAATCATTATACCCATTTCATAGTTAGCACGCATGCTCATTCATATCGCATCCATTTTCAACTCTTGGCTACATAAACTTTTAATAGTCAAACTTTATCACGCATAAAACATGAACTGACAACCACGTTGTTCAACATTTACCTAGTCCAACTTATTATCATAGATACGTACACAACATAACTCCGACATCATTACTTATTAATAAACTATTCGTTTCACATTCGTACACATTCACTTTTGATTCCTATAAATCAAGCGCATTAAATACATGGTGAGCATCACACCATTTAAACACAAGGTACAAGTCCCTAATGCGTGATTTTACCAAATCGTTCATTCAAATCCGAATTTTCATATGGACTCCATCTAAAGCACACTTCACATATTATCTTGTTAACGACTACACCATAAACACTTTCTATACATACCTACCCACAACTTTCATACAATTTCACAAATTTGTTCTCTTAGGCATTTCATCAAACACCTTGTGAGCATCATAATCATGGTATTTGGTACAAGACTATAAGGCACATTCTTATTAGTTTATCATCATACAACATTCATATTCATTCGGATTTACATAACTACTCCATCCTACATAAATTTTATTCATCATTCATGTAACACATCAAGCTCATAATCAAAGTTCTAGTTATATGATCTCATTCCATCATCCTACAATTACTAGCTTCTTAACAAGCGGGTTTTTGCTAAAATCACAACAACCATCCCAATTCAAACATAATTTCTGCTATAATTCTTATCCTAATCCTTCATCCTAACCAAATTTCACGAATCCTATGCCATGCATTCATGCTTGGGTTAAGACCCACTTCATACAATTTAGAAAATCACAAGATTGAACTTACCACTTCAAAGAACAGGTGTAGGAGCTTAGAATTTGATGATTATTCTTTCGATTTCCTTAAGATTTCTAGTAATTCTTGTGGATTTTGTGAAGTTAGGGTTTCACCCCTCCTTGCTCCTCTCCTGTCGATCGTCCAGAACCCCACACACGAGTTGTGTGTGGGTTTTAATCATTTAACATTTTATTATCTAAACTTTTGGGCATTTACATCTTTAGTCCCTCCATATTTACCACTTAATTAACTTAAATTACTACCCTTTTATCATAACATTTTAACTTATGTCTAGCAATTATTTTTGGGGTGTTACAAAATCGAATGGGATATTCCACTTTCTGGACCGAATTTGGATTCCCAAACGGACCAATTTACGACAGATCTTGATGGACGAAGCCCACAAATCCCGGTATTCTATTCATCGCGATGCCGACAAAATGTACCAGGATCTTCGCTACAAGTACTGGTGGCCCGGCATGAAAAGGGATATTGCCCTCTACGTTGGAAAATGCCTAACTTGTGCAAAAGTCAAGGCTGAACATCAAAGACCCTCTGGCTTACTCGAACAACCACCGATCCCCATGTGGAAGTGGGAGAGTATAGCTATGGACTTTATAACAAAGCTACCACACACGTCATCAGGTCACGACAACATTTGGGTTGTGGTTGACCGATTGACCAAATCAGCTCACTTTTTGCCAATACGAGAAGACTACAAGGTAGAACGATTAGCCCGAATCTACACCGACGAGATCATTTGTAATCATGGGACGCCTCGTGACATCATCTCTGATCGTGATGCTCGGTTTACCTCGCGACTGTGGGAAACATTTCAAATGGCACTCGGTACATCGCTAAATCTAAGTACCGCTTTCCACCCTCAAACCGACGGTCAGACTGAAAGAACGATTCGTACTCTTGAAGACATGCTCCGTTCGTGTGTCATAGACTTCGGTGGTAATTGGGATAAATACCTGCCGTTAGTCGAATTCTCGTATAACAACAACTATTATTCTAGCATTCAAATGGCACCATTCGAGGCCTTATATGGAAGAAGATGTCGATCGCCTATTGTGTGGCACGAGATCAGGCATTCGCAATTAACCGGTCCTGAGCTATTACAAGAAACGACAGACAGAATTTTCCAAATTCGAGACAACCTGGTAAAAGCTTGGAATCGACAGAAAAGTTATGCCGATAGATGACGCAAGCCCCTTGAATTTGACGTTGGTGACTACGTACTCCTAAAGGTATCACCTTGGAAGGGTGTGGTCCGATTCGGCAAGAAAGGAAAGCTCGCGCCTCGATATGTTGGACCTTTTAAGATTCTGGAAAGGATCGGAAAAGTCGCCTACAGACTCGAACTACCAGAGGAACTTAGTAACGTCCACCCGACTTTCCACGTGTCAAACCTCCGAAAATGCCTAGCCGACCACGACTTACATGTTTCTCTCGATGACTTACAAGTGAACGAAACATTACACTTCGTGGAAAATCCTGTCAAATCATGGACCGCCAAACCAAGCAACTCAGACGCTCTCGCATTCCTATTGTGAAAGTCCGATGGGAAGGCAAACGAGGCGCAGAGTTCACTTGGGAACTCGAAAGCGACATGAAGACGAAATACCCGCAGTTATTCAAGAAGAAAGTCTAGAAAGAGAAAGTTCTCAAACGTGATTCACGGTGTTGTACAACTTCCAGCTTAATTTCGGGACGAAATTCCCTAAACAAGGGGAGGCCGTAACACCCCGTGTTTTCGGGAAGTCAAAGTCAAGGTCAAGTCAACGACCGATTTCGCGCAACTTGACTGTAGTGAATTTCTTTTATGTGTTTAATTTAGCTGTATTATGTGGAGTAAGTGTAAATAATTACAATAATCGACGTATTTCAATCGCCATCTAATCGACTTACGACTGTGAACTGTAGGATGTAACAATGCGATAAAGTTAACTAAACGATAATCAAACTATGCTAAACGAATCGACATCGAATCGAATCGAAACTCGAGTTAAGTATTTTAATTATTGTTATACGTGTGTGTGTGCCTTATGTGTTACTTGTGCATGTTTATTTATGTTATGTGTGGAAATCAATCGAAACTCGAAACGCAATCGAACTCAATCGAAACCGAACTATGATAATTAGTGGAGAAGAGACAGTGCTCGATATGAGTGATTGGGACTGAAAGTAATTTGACTAGGAAACCCTATCGTATCGAACCGCTCGCAACCGAAATCGAAATATCAAAAAATCGTCGCACCAAACGCTTGAAACGTGCAGCTGATCTATCAGGCTACCAGCCGATCGAACAGCCAGCCGATTGGACTGCTGTCCGATCGGACAGGCTATCCGATCGAGCTGCCTGGCCGATCGGACAGCACTTTCCTTTTTTGTCGTCCTATAAATACCCCTGTCATTGTCATCCTTTCCACTTTTGGAAACCTCTGTTCGACCAGCACGCTTAGCTCATCCTTTTCTCAAATTCCTCTCGATTCCGGTAAGATTTCATCCTAAATCTTGTACCTTCTTGATCTACACGCACTCCTACACCTTTCTATCTTTCAAATCTTAACTTTTAACCGTGAAATCGTCAAGATTCAAGTGTTCTAGGATGATGTCATCATGGGTTCTTGAAGAACTTCATGTTTTGGCCTCAATCCACCAAGAATAACTTGGATCTAGCCGATTTCCACATAAACAAACAAAGATCTTTCATAGATCTAAACATATACCTGGTGAAAATGATTGAAAGATGGATTTTCCAACTTCTTTTCAACTCTTTTTCACTCAATGCCTTCAAACCGATAGAAACGGAGCCTGTGCCGGCTTACAAATCACTCCGGTGGTTGCATGGCTCAAGATCCGGATTCTATCCATGAGGTTAACCGATTTCGGGTTAAACGATAAACTCCGTTCCGAACAGTTCACCAGCCGGATTTGGGTGATTCCTGTCCGACCAGGGGAACCTAGTAAGGACGAGGGATCTATGGTTCGACTCGTTGTCAAAATACCTCAATAAAATGACAAACAAACAAAACAACCAAGTGTTAGACTAATAGGCTGATCAGGTCAGGGTGCTGACCGATCGGACTGCTGTCCGAACGGACATCCAGCCCATCGGACAGTCAGCCGATCGACTGGCCAGCCGATCGGTTAACACATGGTTCCACACTTAATCAATTTATTTTGAAGACTAGTATTGAACGTACTGTTGTTCGATCGGACTACTGTCCGATCGGATTACTCTTCGGATCAGGAGATGCTATACTTCAACACTTAATCGATTTTTCAACATGTTCGATGCATTAGGAGTGCCACCCGATCGAACAGTCGTCCGATCAGGTGACACCCTGCTGAAAACTCGTCATGGTTGTTCATGCATGCTGTCCGATCGAACACCTGTCCGATCCAAAGCAAATCACTACAATTCATTAAAATACCTAACCGATCGGGTTGCCGTCCGATCGACCGACCTGAAGGGTAAAGGTACTTCAATGTTTTGAAATGCTACAACAAAAACTTCAAAAGCTAAGCCATCATACACAAACACATTCATCTCATCGGAAGAAACACTCCACTCGAATAGTCATCCGACCAGACTACCGTCCGACCGGATGACCATCCGAACGGATTGTTGTCCGAACGGTCAGCCGTCCGATCGAACTACCGTCCGATCGACCAGCTGTCCGACCCTCCAACACTTGCTTTTCGTTTTACGCGTCACTTATCGATATGCTATCAAACTATTCAGGCTAACCCTACTCGCTAAGCGCTCCCTTCAATCCATCAACCGCTGTGAGTATACTCGATCCCTTTTTGCTTTAAGCACTTTTGGGTGTTACATACGTTACAACTATTCAAACCACATCAAACACACTACTCAATACTATTTGAACGCTAACCGTTAATGCATGTTATACGTGGCTTATGAATGCCTGTTTGTTATGTTTACACATGGAATGCTGTCTACCTGCCTTAGCAACGATAGTACTATAGTTTGGACTCAGCACCCGTTCACACGGGGGTTGTTAAGGACAATTACTTGCATGGATTATGGTGGTAATCATGTATTACGAACTGCCTCGGGCAGTCAACCCAAATGGATTGCCATCCGATCGACCGGCCACCCGATCGAATTGCCACCCGATCGGATTGCTGTCCGATCCTTTGACACTTCGTATTGTTTTACGCGCCGCTTATCGTTTATGTTATCATTCTGATCAGGCTAACCTTACTCTCTAGCGCTCCCTTCAATCCATCATCGCTGTGAGTATACTCGATCCCTTTTTGCTTTACGCACTTTTGGGTGTTACATACGTTACTTATTCTAAATCACATCGAACACACTACGCTATACTTTAACGCTAACCGTTACCGCATGTTATACGTGACTTAATGAATGCTTATTTGTTATGTTTACACATGGAATGTTGTCTACCTGCCTTAGCAACGATAGTACTATAGTTTAGACTCAGCACCTGTTCACTCAGGGGTTGTTAAGGACAATTTGTTACATGGCTCACAGTGGTGAGTGTGTATTACGAACTGCCTTGGGCAGTCAATCCGCAGTCATTGGTATCGATAGGTTCATGTCGATAACTAACGTGCTTCATTTCACACTGTGTACGTGCTGGTTATGCGTAATCGATTTCGAACTCTATTATATCTATTAAACTTGTGTGCTCACCTTTACACTATGTATATTGACTTTTACTTTAACGTATGTGGCAGGTGCTTAAGATGTTTATATGCTTGGCTTGCTGTGAAATCGAGGCTAGGAAATGTCTAGAAACGAATAAACGAATTGTCTGTATTTGAAATCTGAGTTGTCGAAATAGAACAATTTGACTAGATTTTGTCTGTAATAATTATATTACTTTTTATGTCATGGTATGGGACGTGATGCTTAAATAATTGGTAATTATAGTTGTTGTGGAAATTTCTGGACAGTCTGTTTCGCTCAGTGCCACGCCTCGATGTTTCCGCCATCGGTTGGGGTGTGACAGATTGGTATCAGAGCCATAACTATAGGGAATTAGGCAAGACTCGACCTAGTCCGGGTCGACGTCTTAGTAACGACCTAGTCTATAGTTAGGTACCAACAGACCGACTTGTGCGTACCCTTAGGGGTATTGTACGAGCTTGCTTGCTATTCTCGCTATTCTCTCCTACACTACACTATCACTGCACTCTAATTTTCGAAAATGAACGAGAGGATAAGTCGAGATTAGGTGTGAAAACCGTAAACTCTCGACTAAATTGCTTGTTCGACCCGCAATTTTTATCTATAAACAGGAGAATTTGCGTTGAATCAGGAGTGAAATCCATACTTTGGTGCATAATTTTTCTTTATTTTATCAAAACAAGAACAAAGTTGTTAAGTCAGGGGTGAAACCCGAACCTTGACGACTTGTTCTGATCTCTACTTTGGTTTACAAAAACTCTCACCAAAGTCTCGACGGACTCCAACGACTTGAAGTCACGATATGACTGGAAGGATGCGTGCCGATCGCCCAAATTCGAGGCGAGAGCACAGTCCCGAAGGCCAAAGTGTGTACCAAGAGTCTTGTGAATAGTTGAACCACTTTGGGTAGTCAATGTTTATCAAGCCGCAAACAATCTATTCTCGATTTTTACACATTTAGATTCTGAGCTCGCAACTGCCGACTCTGATACTCATCAATTTTATGTGGATTTTATGTGTTTATGTGATTTTACATGTTCATGTGTTACGATTTTTTGGCGATTTATTTGCTTTTCGCTTTAATCGACACACACGACTCGCACTGCACCTTTATCTGAAAACGCCAACAAATCGCTACTTATGGATGATCACATGCTATGTTGCTCGCTTATGCTGTGTTAATTCGATGTGAATTCGCTAATCGCAATCGCTATTCTCGAACGATCGCGGACTTTGAATGATAGGTTTCTGTATTCTGACTGCCTCTTGTGCTTATATGCTTCTGTGCTTCTGTGCCTTACGTGCTTATGTGCTTCTGTACTTATGTGAATCTGTGATTATGTGCCTCTGTGTTTACATGATCGTGTTCCTGAGCTTTAGTAGTATTAGGCATGTGAGGTGAGATTCGATATATTGTGTTTGAGCCCTATGGCGATGTCTGTTGCAGACAATGTCGTCATCTGGACACCGTCACCCCCGAGTTACTCGCCAAGAACAGAGAGACAAACACCTAGCTGCTCTCGTCGCTAAACAGGTGGCGAAAGTTGTTCCACAGATCGTGAGTGAACTATACGAGAATGTGAGCAAATCGTCTGAGGAGTCCAGGACCGAAGCTCCTAAAGCTACTCCCAAAGCTGCTTTTAGCTTCAAACAGTTCAAAGCTTGCAGACCAAAAGAATTCACTGGCGAAGATGGCTCTACGGCTTTATTTCAATGGTTTGATTCAATCGAGGTCACCCTGCGTCAGAGTGGATGTCCTGACAATCTTCGCACTCTGAATGCTACCGGCGTCTTCCAGTCCCGCGCTTTAGACTGGTGGATGGCCGAGAGAAACAAACGCGGAAATGACGCAGCTTATGGTCTGTCGTGGAATGAGTTGAAGAACGTCATGCTCGAAAAGTTCTACCCTCCCCATGAGCGCCAAAAGTTGGAGGACGAATTATGGCATCTAAAGCAGAAGGATGGTGACAACACTGCTTTAACTGCTCGCTTCAAGCAGCTCAGTATTATCTGTCCTGATCAAGTCAATACTGCTGATATGACGATCAAGAAGTATATCTGAGCTCTGCCAGATTGTGTTGCAGATTTTGTGTATGCCTCAAAGCCAGCAACAATCGAGGAAACTTACCTGCTTGCCGCTGACATCAATGACAAGCGAGTCAAAGCTGGCTACTAGGATAAAGCCACCATGAACCTGCACCAAGCTACCGCCTCACCAACTGCCGACACCGCCGCCGCTTCTCAATCTTCAAAGTCCTCTCGTCACAAGAGGAAGAACAACAATAACAGCTCCAGCAACAAGAACTATGTTGTCACTACCACTGCTTCCCCGCTTCAAGCCGTACTGGCTCAGCAGCAATCTCAGCACCGATCAGCTCCAGCACCAGTTACCTATGCACCGCCTGTAAAGCGTGCATACACTAGCCCTCACCCTGCTTGCCCGACATGTACTTATCATCACCCGGTGGGTGTCGCCTGCCGATTTTGCGTACACTGCAATATGTACGCCCACTTCACCACCAATTGTCGTACTAGTCCTCGACAAGCACCAGCTCAAGCTACTGCTCATCAAGCTCTACTTCCGGCTCCAAAAGGCCAACAAGCGGCTCAGGCACCCGTGATCAATGCCAGAGTCTGCTTCACGTGTGGTGATCTCAACCACTTTGTGAACATGTGCCCGAACAGGGTTGTGAAACAAGAGCCCCAGCAACAGCAACAGCAGCCTCAGCAACAGCAACAAGCTGCCCGCGCCAGAACTTTCAACATCAATGCGCGCCAAGCCCAGGCCGACAACAATGTGGTTAATGGTACGTTTCTCGTAAATGGTGTTTATGCTTCATGTTTGTTTGATACTGGAGCTGATAACTGTTTTGTATCGTTTGAGTTCGAAAAGCTCCTAAATCGTAAGCGCTCCCATCTCCCCTCAACGTTCGATGTCAAGGTTGCCACCGGAAGAACTGTCGCTGTTAATTCTGTTCTTCATGATTGTACTCTTGAGCTCAACAATCACATCTTTCTAATTTATCTTGTTCCAATGCAGCTCAGAAGTTTTGACATCATAGTAGGCATGGACTTTCTTCATGAAAACCATGCTGAAGTCGTGTGCTTTGATAAGATGATTCGATTCTCGCTCGCGAATGGTGACCAACTGTGTGTTTATGGTGAAACTCCTTCGAAAGGTCTCAAACTCATGTCATGTGTCCAAGCTAGCAAGTATCTCCGCAAGGAATACAGAGCTTTCTTGGCTAACATTGTAGTAGTGGAGGAGGTAAAGAAAGGAAAGACAGGAGTGAAAGACGTTCCTGTGGTTCGCGAATTTCCTAATGTGTTTCCTGATAATCTTCTTGGCTTACCACCAAGTCGTGATATCGACTTTCGTATCGACCTCATTCCTGGAACAAACCCTATTGCTAGAGCTCCTTATCGACTCGCTCCGTCTGAAATGCGTGAACTCTCGAGTCAACTCCGTGAATTGTTTGATAAAGGCTTCATTCACCCGAGCACCTCTCCCTGGGGCGCACCAGTCCTCTTCGTCAAAAAGAAGGATGGGTCCTTCAGGATGTGCATCGACTATCGGGAATTGAATAAGTTGATTATCAAGAATCGTTATCCACTGCCTCGAATTGATGATTTGTTTGACCAACTACAAGGTGCTATGTCACACCCCTGATATTTCCACGTATTACCGGTGGGCCTGGTGGGGAGTATCGTGACGTAGTTGATATCATCATAGTCAAACAACACAATTTAAATGCACAGCGGAAGCAAAAGATGAATCACATTACAAACCGAATAAAAAGTAATATCAAAGTATTACAAACGGACTGTAAAGGATCCGCAGGCGGATCAAAAGACAAAAGATAACGTGTTCAATAGATTCTAAGTGACCAAGCTTGCAAAACTTTTATTTATTCACTCTGGAGTAGCCAGCCTATTCCGTTTAGTACCTGCACTTTAACCTTTTGGAAAATACGTCAGTTTACACTGGTAAATACAATTAACCGACTCATTTTGAAAAGAGTTTAAGAAAATTAATTTGAATGCACAAGGCACAAAATATCTTTTATAACTTGGGACAATTATTTAAAAATAATCTTGTATACAGTTTTACTTATTTGTCGTCCGCCAGGGCCGGTTAGAAGAGCCGGACAAGATTAACTGACACGCCACAGGTATAATGCCCACAAGGTTGATTCCTTAAAGTGGGTTACCAGTTTTTACATATGCAACTGTCAGGTGTATGCCTACACCCCGTGCTTAGGTCGTGGCCATTTTAATGAATGATGCCAAGGATATCCGGGGCATGGTCATTTAACCCCCAAAGGCCATACACCAAATAATACAGATTAAAATGAGTTATGTAAATACATTAACCACAATCCGATTTAAATGACTACACACCCGACCAAGCGGTATTATTAAAATACCCTATCCCAAGCCCGTATAGGGAAAATAAGTTAAGAGTATTTACCTGAGCAAATGTTCAAATTTATCTCAACCGTATTCAATCAGCAAGTGCAAGTAGCTTTTACTGGTTTCCTAATCTGGAACGAAGGTTTTTAATAACCTATTAGATTCCTAACGGGTCTTAATTAAGCCTAAACTTAGACCGGTTAGTTTTAAAAGAAGATACGGTTCAAAACGCACGATTAAGCGAAGACCGGATTAGAATGTGGTTTAGACCCAACAAGTTTGTATACTTGTATAATATGGGTAAACTAAACACATTCTGGATTATGAGATAAAAATGATAAGGTTTGACCCGTTTCGGCTAATTTATGCAAACTAGTTACATAAACCGCACCGAACGCGAAAAGTGCGTAACGGGTAACCAAATGAGTCATCAACAGGTTTCCTAAGTTAATATGCCTTAAATATGTTGTGATATCAGTAAGATACCTTCCATAATGCCCAAAATGGATTTAAACTCAAATTATGCCCCGTCGGGGTATTTTGGTCATTTTAAAGGTTATAAAAGAGTTTAAATACTAATCTGAGTTTCAGGTCTGATATAATCAGTAAAAATATTTATTTTTTTAAGTCATAACAGTAGGGTATGGCATATATGTGAAATTTACCTTTTATCACCAAACTATGCACCGTAGGGGCATTTTGGTAATTTCACATAAGCTTTAAAGGTCAAAACTTGAAATCTGAGTTTAAAACTTTTGCTTACTATTAAAATATAATAATTTGCTTAAAACATCAGTAGGTATTAAGTCTTATATGAGAAAAATGGTTTTAATACATACTATGCGTTTTAAACGCGTAAAAAGACGGTTTTAAGCGATTTCCGGGTTTTTAAAGAAAAGATGATATTTTTATCATTCCAGAAGGCTCAAAATATTTTATTTATTATATAAAATCAGTAGCAAAAGGTTTGATATCAAAATATTATGTAAAACTCTTTTTATAGGCCAAAAGGGTAAAACCGACAATTACCGAATCAAAGCTATAACCCTATGTTATGCTCTGCCTAAAAATAAATAAAAATCTTCAAAAATCCCAAAATATTATTTTACATCAGTGGGTAAAAAGTTTGGTATCAAAAATTGGGTTTAGATAGGCTTTATGCTAATTACGCCGTTTAATTAATAAAAAGCTTTCTAATTATGCTATTGAGCATAACTCTTAATCTAGACCTCAAACTGATGTCAAATTTTTAGAACAAGTTTATAAATCAGTGATAATGGTTTTTGTCCTCTCACATTTTCAAAAATCTCGTTTTAAGGTCAAAAGGGCGTTATGGTCAACATTTAGGCATATAACGGAAACATGCACATGAATCGAATAACTAATGAACCAAGTTGTATAACCTCAGAGGGTTACACTAATCTATAACCTGGTCCTAATAGAGCTCTAAGGCACTTCTAAAATATGCTACATTGGGTCAGAACTGAAAGTCAAAGCAAAAGTCTACTTTTGCGACTTTCGGTTCCGAACCGAGCATAAACTGAAAATTGTCGGGTTGAACATGCTTAGACATGTTCTTACATTAATTACCAAGTTATAAGAGTGATAAAACAGGTTCCATAGTTTCTACATTGTTAATTATGTGTTTATTTGAAAAATTGCTTTCTGTTGACTTTTTATAATCAAGTTTGACCCGACAATTGACTTAGTTAGAGTGGGAATCAGATAGTGCCCTTTTAAGGGTTTATTACCCATATAATTACCAACTCATAGGTACTTTCAATTTGAGATTTGACTGGACAAATTGTGATTAATCATGAAGTCAAACCTTAATTACGACGGTTTGACTTTAGGCCATTAAACTAAGTAAAACTGAATTAAGAAAGGTTAAGGGAGCTTACTATAGTCCTATGTACGACTAATGACTTCTAGAAAGTGGCCTTGAGCTCTAGGAATCTCCAGAAGTTGAGTTGTGAATGTTTTCAAATGAAATGCTCAAATGATGCAACTTTGGAGTCCTTATATAGGAGTTTTTATGCAACTAGATCATGACAAGCAAGTCTACAGGTGTTATATGATGCTTACAGGTGCCCCCTATGCATGAAAACCTGTTGGTGCAGCCCCTGGTATGTAAAACAAAGCTCTTAAGTCGGTTACAAAGTCTTAACAGGCAGTTGTGCTTGTTTTCTGTCGCTGGCATGCTCAGGCGGCCCGCGTAAGAGTCCCTAGGGGGCTTACGCGGCCGGTATGAGTGTCCAGAATAGGTTAAACAAGTTTCATTAATTACATTTCAGCCCCTGGTCTGTGACAACCCGAGTTTTCAAGGTCTCGATCCGATTTAACTCAATACGTATTTGCAAAACGTTTGTATCTCTATATTTGATGTGCAATATAAGTGTGCTCTTATATATAATTGATGTGCAATGTAAGTGTGTTAGGGGATATATGTTTGGTATGCTTATTATGTTAGTACACTTAATAAAAATATGGAACCTTTGGCCGAAATCACCCCAACCCAAATGCCCCATCCGAAAACACCCCACCCCACGAAAACAACTTAGTGTTTTCGTCCACCTTGTGACCAACGAAATCAGGAATGGGCTTCGGCCCAGTAGCGAACAACTATAAGGTTTTGATAATAACCTTTACGTTAGAGATTAATCTGAAAACCCTAACCACCTCTCACTTTCTCTTCCCCTATCCCTGTGTGACGGCAATCTCAAGACCTCGAAGCCTCTTACATCGATTGAATTGTTGTTCATCCTGTTGGATTAGTAATATACTGTTGATACTTATTTGATTTAATTCTTATCATGGACTGTTTGGTTGATACAATGTATTAACTGTGATTATGAAGCTTGTGATCGTAAGACATGATGATGATGATTGATAAATACTTAGATTTTCGTGTATTGCATGTGAATTGTATTGAAAGTGCAGCCAAATTTAATGTTTTGCATGTGATGGCATAGGAATTGTCGGCCAGTGTGTGTATGTTGCATGGGAATTTTCATTAGGCATGTGATTGTATTACAACCTATGACTTATTTTATAAGAGCACATGATTAGATTGTTTGACATTGGGTGGTGATGTGATGTGAATTGAATAATCTAATAAGATAGTGCATATAATATGATAATGCATGTGATCATGACAGTAGCCATGTAATTATTAATCGTATATATGTATTGTTTGTGTGGATCGTATGTTTGACTAGCAAACTGTTATGCATAGGGTATCGATTACAGAAGTGATATGACTAGTGATCATGGTGTTATATGTTAATTGCTGGTTCGATGATAGCATGTAAATCGGCTGTTAGCATGTTTAGGGTTTCCTGTTGTGTAACTGATGATGATGATATTATGCCACGAAAACCCCTTGGCCGACGAAAACACAATCACGACGAAAACCCAAAAGGGTTTTCGCCACAAAAGGGATTTCGCCACAAGAGGGTTTTCATCTAATGATCTGTTACTTTATTAACTCAGTTAGATTATCACTCTGTTAAGTTGTTAACACTGTTAAACATGTCAAATATGTAAAGTATGATAACCGAGTTATATTAACCTTGTTAAGTATGTTGATCTTGTTAAGCCTGATAACCCTGTTAAGTGTGTATTGAATAACTATGTTAGAATTGACCAAGAACTCAGTCATATGATGCATGATTGTATGAATGTGAAATAACTGTTATGTGTTACATGACGATGATTGCTTAAACACACTTCGTGACATATATTGCATGTGAATCTATACGAGCTTAACTGATTGAGTGTACGTGTATAACTATAGGACTTGACTGATTTCTTGTGTGCACATAATTAGCATACCGAGCAAACCAAGGTGAGTTCACACTCTTTCCAAGGCATGGGATTCCCAAGGGTTGGGAATGGGTTAAAGAACTGAACGGTAACTACAAACTTGCGTATTCCCCATACAGCAGGATACGTACGACCATAAGACCATCACTCTATCATTTTTAAGTCCCTCATTTATCGACTTAATCGCCGAGGCCTATGGCGAGCGGGTCATTAGTAGATAGCGCTATTAGGTTTAACAAACCTCACACCGTGTCGTCCGAACGGGCGTGTACTAATGGACTATGGGCAAAGGGTCAATGCTGATAGACATTGACTTAGGGCACCTCTTACATTTTCGTAGCAGTCGATACGCGTGGTCTAGTAACACATGGGAAGCCCCCACCAATCTTCACAAACATGTCTGGGAGACCGCGATATGAATTAATACGATACATGGTTTACAAAACGAACATACGATTTACGAAATGAATGCTATAACTAAACAACCAACTGTGAACTCGCTCAACTTTGTTGTTGACTCGTTGTTACATGCCTTGCAGGTCGTTAGGTACTCATAGAGCTTACATAGGGAGGCGCAGTCGTTGTGGGACATGGCAGTGTGTGGCGTGCTAAAAACATTACTTTATTTCATACTTAATACTTACTTTGGGTTTTACAATTATACTTCCGCTAAACACTTAACTACGTTTTGGTTTAAAACACCTTTCATATTGTGTGGTTGAATTTTTACGTATTACTTGTTATGTTCAATATGATTGGTGGTTGGATCCTGGTCAGTCACGCCTCCCAAGCGGTGATACTCCGCGTGTGGATTTTGGGGGTGTGACAGATTGGTATCAGAGTCATTGGTTATAGTGAACTGGGTTTTAATAAGGGAAAAAGTTTTTATTAAAACCAGACTATAACCTGAACAGTGCTCAACGATCCACAACGACGCTTCGCTCCACGTGTAAGACTCGTCATTCTAGGTGACATGATTTATGTTTACCTTGCCTACTTGCTAGATTACATAGAACTTTGCTCATGGTATGCTTAGATAAACGTAACAACTATTGCTTGAAAACACATATGTGCTTACTCTCTTCTGTCATCGCACTTTCGCGAACCTTTCTCACTCATGTTTCCTTTGATATGAAGATCATGAGTGGACGCGTTAACTTGACTCAAGCCCAGTTGGCGGCTTTGATCACTAAACAAGTTACTGCAGCACTCGCAGCTGCCCAGGCAGGAGGTATAACCTGCCATTGCAACTTACTCTAGGATCTTTAGATCCTACTCTCGTAAACCAACACTCGTGCTTAATTTTGTTTACTCTTACACACACAACAGGTCAGAACGCTCAGCCACCTGTATGCACATTCAAGACATTTATGGACTGTCGTCCTACTATTTTCAGTGGCACTGAAGGAGCCGTTGGACTCCTCCATTGGTTTGAAAAGCTCGAGTCTATCTTCGAGATGTGTGAATGCCCTGAGGCTCGTAGGGTGAAGTACGCCACTGGTACTCTCGAAGGCACTGCGCTAACTTGGTGGAACGCGCAAGTTCAGATGCTGGGGCTGGCGGCTGCTAATGCCACCCCATGGAATGATTTTAAGGAACTGATCAAACGTGAATACTGTAGTCGTGATGACATCCACAAGCTGGAAGTGGAGTTCTTTAACCTGAAGATGACGGGGTCAGAGATAGAAGCGTACACGAAACGATCCAACGAACTGGCAGTGTTGTGTCCAACTATGGTGGATCCTCCCATCAAACGTATCGAGCTGTATCTCAGGGGTCTTGTACCAGAAATTCAAAGCCATGTGACTTCGGCTAACCTTGCTACTATCCAGGATGTTACTCGTCTTGCTCATCGTCTCACAGACCAGGCAGTGGAATAGAACAAGTTGCCTAAGCGTATTGGTGCTACTACTACTACTACTTCTGCTACTCTCAGTGACAACAAACGAAAGTGGGATGGAACCTCTAGCAAGGGTTCGACTACGGTTCAGTCCCAGGCACAGCAGCGAAAGATCGATGATTACCAGAGTCCTGGTCAGCAATTTTCTGGTAGTTAAGGGCAGGGTGGATATCGAGGAAACCACCCAAAGTGCAACAGATGCAACAGGCACCACAGTGGTCAGTGCAACAGGGGTCGTTTCCAGAGGTGTCTCAAGATGGGTCATGAAGCTAAGGATTGCAGGAGCTCGCGACCTGCGAATCAGAACCAACAACAACAACCACCAGCTCCACAGAACCAGCAGCGACAGCGAGGTAGCAGGGGATGCTTTCAGTGTGGTGCTGAAGGCCACTTCAAGCGGGACTGCCCCCAGTTAAATCAAAATCTGAACAACAACAACAACAACAACAATAATCAGGGCAATGGGAACAACAACGGGGGAAACAATGGAAACAATGGCGCCCGAGGTCAAGCGTTCGTGATTGGTCAGGGTGACGCAAGGAATGATCCTAACGTAGTGATGGGTAAGTTCCTTCTCGACGACTTTTATGTTACTGTTTTATTTGATTCGGGTGCCGATACCAGTTATGTGTCTCTAAGAGTTAGTCAA
>JARYGA010046254.1:0-37306 GCA_030545235.1 Helianthus tuberosus
ACAATATGATTTCAAGAACAATTACAATATGGTTTCAAGAACAACTACAATGTGGTTTCAAGAACAATTACAATGTGGTTTCAAGAACAATAACAATTATTTCAAGAACGCTAACAATGATTTCAAGAACGAATACAATGATTTCAAAAACTAATAACAATTTCAAAAAGTGAACAAACTTGTTGGTTGTAGTTTACATGACCGATGACATTCATTAGCAATGATCAAGCCGACCAGTATTAGGTTATGGTACCATAGGATCTGACAAATCCCGTTATTTACTGCACCCATTGTTATGTGTGGGGGTTGTGGGTAGCGACTGAATCTGTAATTATTAACTTACCCTTTGGTAAGGGTTTGTTAAGAACGAGAGCGAGAGCGAGATGGAGCGAGGAACGCGTCAAGAAGGTTTGAATGTTATTAGAGAATCGACCATAAAGTAGTTTCACAATTAAAATATTAACTTACCCTTTGGTAAGGGTTTGTTAAGAACAAGAACAAGTTTTAACGTTTGGGTAAACATTTGTACATGATTGACATTTGATCATGCATTTCCCACAAAACATAACTTTGATTTAAACCAAGTTTTACTTCAATACTTTGTTTTTGTGCATATGGTTTAGTTGAGACATTTCACTTGCCATACCTGACATTTTGACATAGACATTTGACATGGATATTTGACATAGACATTTGACATGGATATTTGACATAGACACTTGACATGGATATTTGACATAGACATTTGACATGGATACTTTGACATAGACATTTGACATGGATATTTGACATAGACATTTTGACATGATTTACATCTTGACATGAATACTTTGACATATTACCCAATACATTTGACAACTGATTTAAAAATAGACTTCTTACATTGGTTGGTTTGGATTGATTAAGTGATTATGTAACGATGCGTGTGTAATATGATACAAGCATGGTGGATACGCCGCTGGTACTTCCTATATATAAGTGTTTGTATGGTATTACATATCATAGCGTTATTTGAATCATTTCAGTTTGAGACATAGAACATTTTATACAAATAACATACTTTTCACAAGACATTGATTTATAAACAACTTATCTTATGCAAACTCATTTTACATGGTTATTCATTTAATCATGCATTATTCTCTTATTTATACTTATCATCCGAACTTATTATTTTTCAAATGATTTACAAAGACAAAGCAAATTACAAGGTTCATGACTAAACATTTTCTTAAACAGAAGTCATGAATCTTATTTTCACAAAACCTATGTACTCGCCAGCATTTCTTTGCTGACCTCGTTTTTCACATATGTTTCAGGTATTGTTGGATGATATCGATTGATAAGATGCATGCTCACATAGGACTGGACAAGGCCTTAGTGACTCAATAACAATGATAGACTATGTTTAAATAGTGTATTTAGATTTCCAGACGATGTAATTATTCAATGTTTAATAAAACGAAACACTCTTTGGTATCCATGGTTATGAAACATTAATTCTGTTACAACACGCCTCGATGTTTCCGCCGCGATTTGTTGTTTTACGCGGTCGGGGTGTGACACAAATAAATGGAAAAGTTTAGTGTGTTGGCACTCTTAAGTTTCAAAGGTACACTGAATGGAATACAAGCGATTTTGGTGTATCACGGTCTTGATTCGTAGTTGCATCAGAAATGTTTAAATGACAAGTCAATAAAAGTATATGTAGTTTTGTGTGAAACAGTTGACCATGATTAGCACAAGCTAATGACACCACAAGGTGTCGAAATGATGAGATTCAATAATAATGGTGACTGAACAAGTTCGCCGTGCCCGAAATCAAGTGAACGTGGACCGAGACAATCTGAAGATTTGATTTACGCAATGTTGTAAAGTTTCTAGTTGAATATGAAATATCAAAGAACCACTATTTTTGATCGAAGGTGAAAAGTATTAAGTACCGCAAGGTATTCGATTGACATTGAAAGTATCGTTAGGAGGTACATTGGGCTTTATGAAATGAATCTATGTACCATTGCCTTAACACACAATCGTGTTGAGGCTGCTTTAATTGTGATAAACGAGACGGATTTAGAGCAAATAAATAATTTAAATCCGTCTATGAAGTGAGTAACCCAATTAGCACAAGCTTCAATTCTGTGAAAATATCACCTCAAGGTGTCGAAGTCAATCAAACGATTTAGTGGAGTTGTAGATCAACCGAACCTACTACGACTCGTAATGAAAGAATCTTTGCAAAAATGTTTGAATATGACGCTCCCAATACATCATATGACGTCTTAAACCGAATATGCGAAATGGATAAGTTTAAGCAATTGAACTTAGTTTTAGCGTAACCTGATAATAAACGTATGTATAGACAAAGGAATCTCGGCATGGTAGCAAAAATACACCAAGAATGTAACTTGAAATAAAAGAAGTTTCAGGGAAATGTGATGACTTGGTAACAAAAGAGTCAACAATAACAATAATGTAGGTCATTCGAATCACGAATCAGTAATTAGGTTTAGCAAGGCAATATTTAAATTTCAATGAAGTGTTTGTTCGACACGAAACCACATGCGTAACAAATGATGCATGTGTGTCATGAGAGTTCCCGAGTACTGAAACAATGAGTACTTGCTAAAATGAAGAAATGACCAAGTATCGAAACAAATGTGTGTTCGCTCTCAGCGAAGAAGATTAACGCGATGCAACTACCATTAAGGGGAGTAGAGATGCAAACATCTACTCGTTGGAAGCAAAGTGAATATTTCAATGAAAGAAATTTAAGTACTTTCTGTCTTGTTAACTGAAATGGTATGTATGTCAGGTTAATGGTGTTCGATCGAGTTAACAAGTATGGTTTCTAAGTAGCGACCTCTACAAGTTTGGACCTGGGTTCCCAAACGTCCTAAGCCTATGTTTTCTAGATCCTTAAGGTTTCGTATTCGGTGTAACACTGTCTAGTGCATCGTGTGTGACACTCCATTCGTGTGCCCGTTCACAACATGTCGTTGTCCCACAACTTCCCCGGTATACTTCCTTCCTGAATTCACAGCTAACGACACTCGATCATCGATTCGTCGTGAAATAGTAGTTGGGTCCTCACAGTCAGTTATGTATGAAGTTCGTTAATCCTCAGCAAGAGTCACCGACTCTCGTGGGTTAGCTCGTTCGGCTCCTGGTAGTTGATGCTTATTTGAAACTCATCATCCTTCTTTTTGACGAGCAGAATTGGAGTTACCCAAAAGGGAATTTTGGTCTGTTATCTTCCTTCTCTATCAACTTCTGAAGTTTCACTGTCAATCCTTGCATCTCCGAAGGTGTAAGTCGTTGAGTGGATAATCCAGGCAAGCCTTCGGCTCCCTTGTCCGCAACATGAGTCGAGGAGGCACCATATTCTGTGCGCGAGGTTCTCGTGTCTTTATTGCCTGATAATCCGTAGGAGCGTATCAGGCTTCATGAATCACGATCATTTCTCCGTTCGTCGTTGGGATGCGGATGACAATCTCCGCCTGGTTGTTTGACAACCAGTCCATCCCAATTATCACGTCGAAGCTTCCCTTAAGCTAGTTCTATCGAGAACTGGTTATCTAGGTTACTTGCTACTAGCAACTATATTTTTGAACTTTAGAGAGGCGAAGCAAAGAGTGGCAACAGTATCTAGCACAAATGCATAATGTAGACTAATATTGGACGTACCGATATCCACACTTGGATTCTATCCCCGCTGTTGAGCTTTCATCCACGTTCCTGAGCGTTCTTAGGGCAATACTTCCTGAAATGCCCCACCTCACCGCAATTAAAACATGCTTGGCCACGCCCTTGATCGTCACCATCCCTGCCTTGGTTGTTATCGTCGTTGTTTCCTCCGCGATTTCCGCTACCATCTTGACCTCTATTTCCATGTTCAGTACCCTGCCGACACGTTTCCTTGACATGTCCCACCTTGCCACAGTTACCACATTTTCCATATCTACATCGTCCGTTATGGTGACGTCGACAGTTGTCGCACTTTGGTAGGATACCCGTGTACCCTTTTTCCTTTTTGGCATTGATGTTATCTGCCCGAGTACCCTTCTTGAAATTGGTAAACTTCCTCTTGTTCTCACCAGATGACTCCCCATGAGTCTCCTTTTTCTCCTCGGAGTTTGAGAATTTTCCCAACCTAACTGCTTCTTCAGTGAGCGTCACACTTAAGTCAATTGCTTCATTAATTGTTTGAGGCTTTGATGTTGTCACCAGGCTTAGAATCTGAGGTGCCAATCCCCTAATGAAGCGTTCGATCCTCTTAAACTCTGGATCTACCATGTAGGGGACAATCCGAGACAGATCATGAAATTTCTGCACGTACTCAGCTATCTTTGGACCTTCCATTTTCAAGTTCCAGAACGCAGTTTCCCATTTCTGGATTTCTGCTCTTGAACAGTACTTCTTATGCATTAGTTCTTTCAGTTTGTCCCATGTTAATGCATATGCAGCGGTCTCGCCCAACGTCTGAACCTGAAGGTTCCACCATGACAGAGCCCCATCTTGAAACAATCCGGAAATGTACGATACCTGATGCTCTGGGGCACATTTGCTCACCCGTAGAACAGAATCCGTCTTCTCAATCCAGCGCACAAGGGCTAAGGCACCCCCAGTGCCGTTGAATTCCAAGGGCCTGCAGCCCAAGAAATGCTTGTAGGTGCACCCGTTGGATGGGTTATTTCCTGAGGTACCCCCGCTATGTTCGGAGCGAAGGGCCTCATGCTGTGCGATGGCCTGTGAGATGCGTTCTTGTAATTCCGCTTCCGTCGTTGGTAGAGGGTTGTTGGTATCAGTGTTCCTTTGTGGCGGCATCTTCTAAGAAGAAGATTTGGTAGGTCAGGTGTTTATTAAGGACATAAGCACATATGCATCCACTTAACAAATATGACCTAGGTGGTGTGTATACATACGTATATAAGAAATCATCATACCAAGCAATAACATTAAAGCACAAACATGTAGGTGGGAGCGTATTCAATGCGGACATAACAAACTAGCACATAGCATCGCAATTATTGCACAAACATATGGACCTACAACGTGCTTAGTGAGAATATGGCGACTGAGTTTTTCATTAGTCAGTAGTCATAAGTATTGCCGCATGTTTAAAGAGGATTGGGCTTTCGTTATCCTCAGGCCACAACCACTGTGTCTTACAAAACGTATCATATCATATCAGAAGGAACGCAGGGTCACCCTACCCTTGTCCAACAAGTATATTAGTGCATCAAAATTACGTAGTCAGAAGTGGTCTTTAAAGTCTCCACAAACCCGGCTTATCATTAGTGTTTTTACCAAAGTGTAATGCAATCCGCCTGAATCCAGAAACCAACTATACTGGTGACTGAGGAAGAGGATGAAAAGAAAGTAAACCGTTAACAGGCGTGGACTTCCTCCTCGGGCTTGTGTACACGTCGAAGTAATTGTCTGCTCTACTGCTCGATAGTAAAGAAATGAGTATCAGAATCCTGGGAACGGTGTGATAGCAACGGTCGAGAGCGCAAAAGGAACCTTGATATATGTGGAGGTTCAATGTATACTGGCAATAGACAGGGTGGAGGGCGTGGTGTCTTACATAAACTTTTCAGGAAATATGCTGTCTTGTGATGTAAATACTTAAATCATGTTTTCAATTATGCAATGTTTTTGCATTTGAAGTTACCAAATGTGGTGTCAGCTCAAGCTCCAACACTCTGCGAATCATATCCTCAAACTGTAGCTCATGTTACAGGAGTAACTCATCTCGTGTGTGGCCTCCATTATGTGAGGATCTAACATTAGCGTAGTGTATGATAAGAACCATCAAAATGGCTCATCCAGTGCCGTAGGGGTGAAAGTAGCAAATGGTGCGGTCTGTGAGGTCGTAGAAAATGTTGCTGTAGCCGATGTGATCGTTACGCAGGTGCTGATCTGGAGTACCTTCTCAGGGTGCGGGTATATCTTGAAGGAAAGCGTTAGGCATTTTGGCGCAATGGACGTCGGTCTTCACAAGAGCAACGTCAGCGGGTGAAGGTGCAGGTGCAAACGTCTCAACTGATAAGAATATCATCTGTGCAGGTACTGGGTCGGGTATAAGGGATGCCATGCCTGGTAAACCAAAAGAAACATGGTCATGGTCAAGTAAAGGTGTGGGTTCAGCAGGTGCAACATCAAACTGTCCCACAAAGGTGCAGAAGCTAGATCAGGGGTAGACTCTGGGTCGTGTAACGGTGTGGTGCCTCGAGCAAGTGATGGTGCCGCAATCATGACGGCATCGTCGTCTGTGTCAGTAGTAAAAAGTTGTATTCCGGCCATCTATGAGGCTGTAAATGTCACAGACTCAAAGGATTCTGAAATCGAATGCATGCAAGAATCAGAGGATAGCTTGTTAACAGGGGTCTTAAGAAGTGAAATTTGCAGCAGTGTTCTCATCTAATTTTCTATCATCATGGGCATCGGCAGGAGGACCATTGATAAAACATGTCAACGTCGTCATAAATTGTTTGTCGAGTAGTCACCCTTCAGTAGAAATGTCCACATGAGGTGCATCATCGAGGATCGGAGCCATGGTGTGCTCACCCTCGGGGTGACCAGTGATAGAGTGGTCATGGATTGAGACAAGAGTGATAGAAAGATTCTTGTCAGAGAAACCATCATCAAAGATAAAGTATTACCAAAACCTGGTAGCGCGGACTGTTGGAAGTCGTCCTCATCCTTAGTCAGCATATCAGGATCACTCTCCGTGTCTGACGTAAATGTCTCTGGCGCAGATGTAGTCTCACTATCTGTGGCGGTGGTCGTAAGGTTATCAATGTCTGATAACTCGTTCTCTGAATAGAGTGACATGTGTGCCGGTGAGTAGCATGTATATCCATAGTAATTATTAACAATTAGTGTATGCAATAACTACCACATATGCCCGTTTATCAATAATTAGCAATTAAGCATGTAGGTAGCAGTAATAAAAGTATGTAGTCGCAATCAACGCAAGCAAGAAATCCTCCTAGTCTCTAAGACTAAATCTCTGGCCTCTAAGACCAACTCCCTGGCCTCTAAGACCAATCCTCCCGGTCTCTAAGACTAATTCCCTGGCCTCTAGGACCAAATTTCCCTAATCCCTGGTCTCTAAGACCAAATTTCCCTAGTCTCTATGGCTAAATTCCTGGTCTCTAAGACCGTTCCTCCCTCAGCCTCTAAGACCGTTCCTCCCTCAGCCTCTAAGACTGATCCTCCCTCAGCCTCTAAGACTGAATAAATTTGGAAATGTGTATTAGTGCCTTTTGTTTATAAAAAAGTTTGTGCCCTGGATCTGGGCGTTTAGTGTATGCAATGTAAAAAAAATTGTTTGAAAACATTTTCGTGAGAGCCCTGATGATCATAGTCTAGACTCGAGAAAGAATCCTAGTTCGCTGTGATCGAGGCTCTGATACTAAGCTGTCACACCCTGACTTTTGCGGAAGCGTGGGTTATTGGTGTGACTTCTTAATACCATAGCAATCAATCATAACAATGCTATATGATAAAAACATGAGATGTTCATCCATAAATAGAGTTTAGAAAAATACCATATTATACTTATCTTAAAACATCACTTCCAAAATAAGTTACAAACCATGACTTGTTTAAATGAGTTCATAAAAACTTAGCAGAGACCTTAAACAAAGCTAGGTTTAGAGATATGTAACCCGTCCAGGTAGAGGTTACACCTTCTAAACCCTACGACCCTGTATAACTTCTTTATTCAAACGCAGCTTGAAAATGCGTGCATACCGTGCCAGATCCATTAGTTTCCTGAAAAACACGTAATTTGAAAAATCAACAAAAGTTGAGCGAGTTCATGTGTTTAGTATGTGCGCGCGAATAAACCTTTATAATCCTTGTAAGTATGTATGTTTTGTAAACTCTGGTATGAAAGCAATTAAGGAAACATATCAGTTAATGTGTAACCACATGGTCCAACCTACGGGCGCATGGGAGGGGATAGGACAAGGTCACCACATGGTCCAACCTGAGGGCGCATGGGTGGTGTTACGACAAGATCACCACATGGTCCAACCTGAGGGCGCATGGGTGGTGTTAAGACGAGGTCACCACATGGTCCAACCTGAGGGCGCATGAGTGGTGTTACGACAAGATCACCACATGGTCCAACCTGAGGGCACATGGGTGGTGTTAAGACGAGGTCACCACATGGTCCAACCTGAGGGCGCATGGGTGTGGTTTGTTATGCTCAAATAGGCCTATCACTTGTATCCCTCGATCGTACTACGAGGACTAATGTTCATAAGATTCCACCTACCCAATCACATAACCTAACAGTTCCTTCCTTAGCTGGCCATACCATTCGTAATTGTCCGTAGCAGTATGTAACATGTATTTCACCCCCGAAGTATAAAACTGAAAGCAGTTAAGAGAAAAGGGGGACATGAACTCACTGTAGTGCGTCTTCGGTACTCGTAACCCAATCTCCTCAGCAAACACGACTACCTACAATGGTCTAATGTCTATTAGACGAACGGGTCGTGCCTTGTCTTCGTATTGATTAGTGCCTTTGAGTTACGTTTTAAAGTGTCTTCAATATTTTAGTAATTATACTTCTTATACTTGTGTATTCGTATTTCCTTCCCAATGATGGGATATTTTACATGTGTCTGTTCGTATTGGGATTATATTTTTTTTTAAGTCCCATTTTAGAGAATACATATTTAACCATATTCCTGTATAAAACCAACCTCCGATACTCCGTATTTCGTTATAAAAATTATGGCGAGTTTTTGTTTGAAAAACATAGTCTAAAACATGCTAGTAACCACTTGTTTAGAAAAAAAATGTTTACTAAGTGTTAGGATTTTCGGAAAAATTTCGCCATAGTCTCCATTGTAAATAGAGGTGTCCATGCTTAATAGCATATCATTTTCTTTTACAAATATCCCGTAGAATGTTCTCACATAGCCAACCCGACAATCATACATGCAATATACCATTTATGTCATTTCAGCTTTATTAATCCAAACTGGACTGTTTTCGAGCATTTTAATAAAATAGTTAACCTTCTCCAAAAATTCCCAAATTTTTACAGAATGTCAAAAACATTCCAAATTTTATTGTGTAAAAATATCGGGGTCCGGTTCTTTACCAATATTTTATAGAAATTCATTTACCGGGCTGGAATCAGATTTGTCATTTTCTGACTGCAGTCTACGGAATAATTCACTAAAAATTAATCGTAAGTCCGATTGACGAAATTCCAGTGAGAGAATTACGGAGACAACAGTGACCATCTACAGTAAATATTTCATGAGCTAATTCAACTCGATTTTTAAGTTATGATACTGTATACAACATACTTTTTCAGCAGAAAAATCGCAGCTTGATCTGCTGTCCAAAAACAGTTCTTTAAAAATAGTAAACGACCTTAAAAAATTACGATTCTAGTGCCATTTGTTCGGTTTTTCAAAAATACATAATTTAGGCTTCAGAAAATCCGTTTTTCGATTTATTATGATCCAGTTACAGCCTGTTAAAGTTGGCTGAAAATACTAATCAGCATGCTTTTTAGAGTGTAAATGTTACTAAAACGCGTCAACAATTGTTCTAACAACGGGTTTATTGAGAAATCAATGATCAAACAACATGCATGATTATACCAACATAACCAAACCAGATTTTATGTAAGTTTATGTCCATTGTCTAGTTCATTCTCTTTTATGTTCTTGTGTTAATCGTTAACTTCAATCTTTCGAACAATCAACGTAGAAGTGATTTAAGAGTTAAATCGAAGACTTACAACTAACACAAGGGCTAGGGATGAACTTGTGAACAAGAATGATGATGAAGATGGCGTGAGAGTGCAAGGTGTGATGTTTCTTCAAGACTCCAAGCTCCAAGCTTCACAAGACTCCTTCTAGCACTTGTTTTGGACTTGGCAGTGGAACAAATGAATGAGTGTTGAAGTGATGGTGGTGGTGGCGGTTATGAGCAGCCAAGAGGGAGAGAGAGAGTAAAGAAGATGGTGGAGTGACTTGTTGGTAAAAGTGAAATGATGGGATTAAACATCTAGCCCAACCTATTTGTAAGGGTTAGGATTTCTTGGCAAGAGCATCAAATAAGGAGGTCCAATCACATTAAAAAGGAATATTTAGTTGGGATTTAGTGATGATTAGGTGGGTCCCCTTATTTGAATCGAAAATATGGAGGGGGGTAGATTGTAAATTTGATACTTAATGGGTAATTAAGTAGGAGGTTAAGGGTATTTTCTAAAGTAGTAAGTGTATGACACATTTCTATAGTGTGTTGGGATTTTTGGAACCGTTATTAGTTAAAAATAATAATATAATGTTTCTGACAAAAAAAATTGGTGTCCCGGGTAATGTCCGGTTGTTCGGTTACGTACTGTTCCGTTAAAGTGTTAAATTGTACCGTATAGTGTCTTTTATTCATCTTTTTGTAACGAAATCATTCCTGGCACTTTGGAAAGTATACAGGACCATTTAGTCAATTCTCTGTATAATACGAGTATGTTAAAAGCTGAATCGTTGCTGAAATTGCAGAATTCTGTACTTAAAATGAGTTTTAGGCACTTTCCGGCACTCAAACTATCACCTAGTGACACAGTATTATGGTCCTCACTTCCTTACACCCATACTAGTGTAGTACTTTGTCCCTGGCTCATACTGGCCTCAATATAGTGTCTGTCTATGTGGCATTGTCAGCCCGTGTCTGAGTTATCCGCTCACTGTGCTAACTGTGCTTTGTGCATCAGGTTTATCACTAAGAGTCTGTATGAAATAAATGGAGCAACTGTATATAAAGTGATGCACATGTATGTTTGTAACATAATCAGTAAGCAGTTTAAAGTGTCAGTTGTTATCAAGCACAGTCATTAAGCACGTAATTAAAATTAATTAATTGTACAGTACCTGAAATTTCAAGGGTTGTCACAAACAATGCTTCCGCAAACTCTGAAAAGGCTCCACAATGTGATGAAAAGAATACTGTGGTCGATGATGCTCAAGCTGTGAAGGGGGAAGAAGGGAGCAGTGGAGCAAGTGAAAAGACAGAAGAAAAGATTCTTGAAGAGGCGATGAAAATGGAATCCAACAAAGAAAGGGATGAGGAAGACTTGGCAAACAGCATTCCTTACGAGTTTAAAGTCAAATTATGTTCCCAACCATGTGTGAACGTCGTGGCACATTACAAATCCCTCAACCTTGACCTAATTAGAGACAAAGAAAAATTTTTGCAATTTAACAAAGAGTTGAAAGAAAATGAAGCTGCATATTAGAGAAAGTTGAATTCAACTTTAGCTGAAATACAGACTTTAAAAGAATTTATTTTCAGAAAAGATTTTGTCATAAACGACTTAACTGAAAGATTAGAAAAATCTCAAAATGAAAACAATAGATTGCAAATCATAATTGATAAATGGAACGTCAGTAAAAAGGCACTGGTTGACATTAAAAATTGCCAACGACCTACATATGTGAAGGATGGGATTGGGTACAAGGACAAGCTCGGAAACGAAAGAAAACTCTTCTTTCCATCACATAGCAAAAACTATGTACCCATGCCATCACCTCATCCTGATAACGATCTGATTGATAAGAATGATCTTGTGGCTGAAGATGTTTCTTGTGAAAATGAAAAGGCTTCTAATCTTTCTGATAATTATGTAGATGTGATAGAACGTGATGAATATGGATGCGATGACGAATGTGGTTGTTCGAAGATAGGCATAGGCTATTCAGGCGACAGTTATTCCACCGTTAACTGGTTCGCCTGGAATTGCAATAAGGAAAACAATACTTCGTTTCAAAATGACTGTAATGGCCATGTGCCTAAATTTAACATTCAGGATGACTGTAATGGCCGTGTGCCTACATTTAAAAACCACAACCACGACAATGTAGTGATTGAATGTCATGATTTAAATTCTGCTTTTTGTGTTGAAAAAGTTGTGTGTGAACCTCCCATGTTTGTTCCAGAATTGAAACAAAACAGATTCGGAAAATTCCTCACCGAGGAAATTCCATAATTTGTTCCATCTCATACAGGTATGTTAGAGTCTGATAAGGAGCCAAATGAAGAAAGCAGCAGTGAAGACTCAAGCACCAGAACTTCAGAAGGTGGCGAAGGAAGCTCAAGTGAGGATCGTGATTCAGATTTTCAGTCATATCAAGAATGGGAAAGCTCAACTGACTCAGAACTTCGGTAACAGATGCTGATAAAAAGGTTGAAAACCTTGAACCATCTAGTGTTCAAGAACCAATGACCCCAAATGACTCTGCAAGTCTTGAAAATCAAGATCCATTGGAAAAAGACTTCCACATTGATGATTGTGCGAGTTCAGATGATGAATCAAAGACAAATGAAAGTGTTGGGGAGTCAAAGATCAAAAGAACATCTGAAGTTGTCGAACATCACGTCTGTCAACATGCTGAGTCAAGCTCAAAGCAATCCCCTCCCCTAGCTACATCACACGGAACTGCAAAGTCTCAAAAGCCATTCAAGGCTTGTTTTAGGTGTGGAAAAGAAGGTCATGTGCTCAAGCAATGCCCAGAGCGACATGATACAGACGGTAAAGGCAACCAGTATTGCTTCTCTAGATCAAAAGGTAGAAATCATACATCTTTGAAAGATCAGATGAAAAACTCTCCATCCAGATCTCCACATGTGAAGCCGATTTCACATGATTCAAAGATGAAAAGGACCAACTCATCAAAACCTCAATTTTTACCTCCGGGTCTTAAACATAAAATTGTTTCAAACTTTAAATGTTTTACAAACAAAATTTTTAAACCAACACAGGTTTAGCGAGTAAAACCAATGGGTGTAAATGAAATCAATGAGGGAAAATATTTGGTATATCGGGAGGTTTCTTATTTTGATGAAAGCGGACAACCCAAGACTACAATGGCTTGGGTTCCACTCTCTAACTGAATTGCTTATGAATGTAGGAACATCCATGGAGGACTGTTAGTAACACCGGTTATTATTAGTGGTTTTTCTAGATATAAGTTTTAAGAGGAAAATCACAGGTTTGGTTATGGTATCTAACCTGGTTGTGCACTCAACTGCACTGTAACACACTCATTTTCTGGCTGACATATGTTTTTGTGTGCCTGGTGTGGAAGACATTATTTTGTAAATACAGTTTTCCTGTAAATGGTCGTACATAAATAAAATTTTAAGGGGGAGTATTAAAATACTCTCTAGACCATGAGATGTAATTATTGCAAAATAAGCATGATCTTATATAACAAATGATAGGAACTAACTTGATTGTATCTTCGCATGAATAGGATTTGATGGAAGATACGGCTCCAAGTTAACGATATGTCTGTAGATTCAGCATTTCAGACAAGTAAACTGCATCTTGGTGATAAAGATAAAGATCGTATGATAATGTGGATACCCACCTTGTTGCAGGATTGCACAAACCGATTATGTCCAAAAGGGGTTGCGAGATTAAATTTAGACGTTCAAAAGACACACAATGTTGTGCACATATATATATTGAAAAGACACCAATGTGTGCAACCAAAAGACACCAATGTGTGCAACCCAAAAAGAGCAAAAAGACACGCAATGTTAATGTCGTGCTATAGGAATAAAAGATACGCCAAAGCGCGTACATATATTAAGTAAATATTTTATTAGTCATGCTCTCTAATCAGATGATCATCTTCTCTGCTTATGAAAACATATACCTGAAGCTCTCATCATCTGATTTAAGGTGATCATCTCCTCTGCTTATGGAAACATAGATCTGGAGCTCTTATCACCTAGTATATATTATTTCTAAGTTGTTAAGGTATGCATCTCAAAAGACCATGAGGACAGAAAAGTTTAACCGAACACGTGTGGGGTCCACTAGCTTCATCCTAAAAATACCCAAAACATGATAATTAATCACCAGATGTATGTCGAAAGAATGATGCATGGATTTAAACGAAGAAACATACCAGCAATCATTCTTGAGTCGTAGCTATCCTAAAGAAAGTTGAAGTGTAGCTAGGCTTTTCAAGTTGGTATGATCTCGTATTTGATCAACACTATATCTAAAAGGTTGAAAGTTAAAAAAAAAGAACTAAAATCCAAAATATATATATATATATATATATATATATATTGATTTGTGTACAGTTGTTTTTCTAAGTCTTCCATATCACATCAATCGTGTCTCAAACCGCTTGAGATACTCTTTCCATTGCACACTGCAGATGAATACGGTTTTGTCTGTACTTTGAATCAGTCTAAAAGAAAAATTGGAGTTGTGTTTGTGATTGTGAACATGTTACTTCGACTATTTGCTACAATGATGGCCGATCATCAATTGAGCAAGATACTAGACCAAAGCACCTGTTTCCTGAAGATTGTAGAAGATACCGAGCTAGGAATCCTCCTCCTACGTATTCTGATTCACTCAAGAAAATGAGAGGTAGAAAAGTTTGTTCCGGAATCCGGCTTTTCAAAGATGATGCATGCAAAAAGGGGGAGCTTATCCAGATAAAGTTCTCAAAGAGAAAAGTGTCAAAAGAAGATCTTCAGTGAAGAATATTTGGAAAGCATCAGTCTAGGGGGGAGATTGTTGGGTCTAAAATTGAGACTGAAGCTTGCCAAATTGAAGATTACAACATGCATGAAGTTGATGGTTCTAAAGATGATGCAAGAGTTTGATAACATTAGCCTAAGGGGGAGATTGTTGGGTCTAAATCGTGTAGTCTAATGTTATCAACGAATCAAGTCAAAAAAGTCAACGCCAACAAGTCAAAGTCAACACACAAGTCGACACAAGAAGATCGAAGAAAGATATGGCGTGTGAACATTCGAGATTTGATAGTTATACTGCTTTGGATAATTAAATATATTTTGTTTAGACAAAATATATTTATTATCTTATTTAATTAGTTTTCATGTTTATTACTAGTTTTGGCAAGTCATTATCTCTAGGGTCCTAAATGTAATTAGCCAAAAGTTGTTTTGGCTATAAATAGAAAGTGATGATTAGGGTTTTAGTAACACACACTTTACTAGAGATTTGGGGGCTAAATTTTTTTATCATTTGCAAATCATTATTCAAGGTTTTCAAGATATATTTTTGGTGTGTTCATCTTGATTCCTATCAAAATCAGATTTTTGGCTCGATTTGATCCTACAAGATGCCAACAGAAGTTACATGATCCTGGGAGGACAAGGTGACAGCCAGTACAACAGCATGCTGACTTGGAGCGAATAATCGTGCGCCACATCACCTCAAGGCCTGACATCGTCAGAGGGGACAAGACGGATATTCCTTCTGGTCGGACAGCTGGCGAGCATTACCTAGCTGGCAGGTTTCCTCCTCCACTATTCTCCAGCTATAAATAGAAGGCTCAATTCACAGGTTTAAGGGCTGGAACTTTTACTCTCTCACTATACACACACTTATCCTCAAAACAATTACTTATTCTCATGACGGAAGGTGGTTACAAGGAGAACCCCCATCTTCTCCTCCTTGTAGCGAGTCACCAGTGTTATTCATTTTGAAGAACTACTAGAAGGATTTGCTGATCGTCGAAGTGAAGAATAGAGATTGAACCATTATTCATGAGACAACCCAACTACTTAGCCTAGTGCTATTTTGTGTTTCTTCACGGTACCAATACCGAATATATCGGATACAGTACGATTTGTACGATTTCTTTTAAAAAAAAAGGTATAATCATCAACCTTAAAGCCACACTCTCCTTCGGTCTTTGTATTTTTAGTGCATAACAGATACTGTTGAAAATAACTACACTTTTTTATGTTTATGAATTGTTTTTCCCTTACATATAAAGGTAAGTGGGTGGAGATACAATAGGAAGTTTATTTGGCTAGGAAGGCTAGGAAGTGATCTTGACCATCCATTTAGTTAATCAAGGGCTAAAATTAAATCAGGGAAATTGAAAGGAAGAAAAGAGGCGCGTGAGTTTGTTTAGGGGCATTCTAGTCAATCCAACCAATAGTTTCTCTCTCCTCCAATTCCCCCCATTTTTAAACGTTAATAACTCTGTCATACGACATTATTTTTTATAAAAATTGCACCAAAAAAACGAGTGTTTTTTTATCTTTAAAACGAGTATACTATTGCTATATTTTCAAAAAAAAAAATTAAAACCCAGTTGCGTAAAACGCAATAGAAAAACCCCCAGTTACGTAAAACGCAATGAAAAAAAACCTAAAAAATTACATTTTTCTAAAACGCAATGCACCAAAAACACAAAGAAATGACTTATTTGTAAAACGCAATGGCCAGAAAACACAAAGAAATGTCTTATTTCTAAAACGCAATAGCCTAAAAACTCAAAAGAATATGTACTTTCTAAAACGCAATGGACTAAAAACACATAAAAATGTGTTTCTACCTAAAACGCAATGCACCAAAAACACAAACAAATGTCTTATTTCTAAAACGCAATGGCCAGAAAACACTTAAAATGTCTGTTTTCTAAAACGCAATGGACTGAAAACACATAAAAAAGTGTTTTACCTAAAACGCAATGCACCCAAAATACTTAAAAATGTCTTATTTCTAAAACGCAATGGCCAGAAAACACTTAAAATGTCTTATTTCTAAAACGCAATGCCTAGAAAACACATAAAAATGTCTTATTTCTAAAACGCAATGGCCTAAAAACACAAAAGAAACTGTTCTCTCTAAAACGCAATGTACTGAATACACATAAAAATGTGTTTACCTAAAACGCAATGAGTAAAAACATTTCAAAAATGTTTTATTTCTATAATGCAATGACCAGAAACTGTTGTTCACAGAACCAGAAACTGTCTAAAACGTAATGACCAGAAACTGTTGTTCACAGAACCAGAATCTAACTAAAACGCAATGACCAGAACCTGTTGTTTACAGAACCAGAAACACTGTCTACGAATGCAGTTTTCCAGAGGCAATTTACAGAAAATTAATTTTTCCTGGCAGCTCAACCCCAGCCAGGGGCTGCCACCCCTGGGACCCCGCTACCAGGGGCGCTGCCCCCGGACCCCCGCCAAGATTGTAAAACGCAATGACTAAATCAAAAACCCAGATCATAAAAATGAAATTAAAGAATTTCTTACATGGATCGAAGTGATTTCTTCAACAATTGACGAAGTTTGAATGATATAAACACTTATCAGCGCTCGAATCGAACGAATCGAGTGATTATCTCCAAAATCACCCGAAAAAAAACAAGATTTTTTATGAAATTAAACTGGGTTTTCTTCAAAAAAGCTGAAGAACACGTTGATCGGGTGTTTGAATCATTGATTTGTGATGAAAATCGGACTATAATGTAGTGATTATTGAGATAGAAAGTGAAGAAATGGTTGAAGATGGTGGGTTTTGAAAATGGTGGGTTTTGAAGTTACTGAGTTTTGAAAAGGAAGAAGAAAGAGTTGGATTGACTAAAATACCCTTCCTCTTTATTTTAAATGTTGCCACATGTCCTAATCCTATTGCTTCCTACACTTCCTAGCCAAAATAAACTTCCTATTTGATCTTTTCCCTACATATAAATAAATAAATTATAAATTAAACTTACAAAATTATACATCATCTCACCTACGGTTTATTTTTTATAACATGAAGGTTTTAATTCTTTCTTGAAGACGGATTTAAGTATGAGTTAATTTTATTAGGTTATTACTAGTGGGAATGCCCGCGCGTTGCGGCGGGTGTCCAGACTAATATCATATTCAATTATGACGTCTATTACAAGCCACTGTACATGAATTTATGTAAGTTTCACATAATTTCAATTGTGTACCTCAACAATGGCATCCAAAGAAGATAAAGGAACTTTAAATTTACAATAGTGGGGTGTCCGCGCGATGCGGTTAGGGCGACACTTTCTATTATGGTACTCGTTTTTGTAGTTTTCTTAATCGTATGATATTTTTACAAAAGTTTATTATTATTTTTTTCTTGAAAGAT
The DNA here is from genome assembly GCA_030545235.1 of Helianthus tuberosus. Taxonomy (NCBI): domain Eukaryota; kingdom Viridiplantae; phylum Streptophyta; class Magnoliopsida; order Asterales; family Asteraceae; genus Helianthus; species Helianthus tuberosus. The sequence continues at coordinate 17,948 of JARYGA010046254.1, forward strand.
TTTAGGTTAGTAGCAATCAACGTTTCACTCTTCCAGGCATCTGTTTTTTTAATTAATTGTGAATCCAAAGGCTCATCAACGATAAACATGGTGAAATAAAAAAAATCAACAGGATACTTATGGGCTGTTATCGCTCAGACGTTCAAATCATGTTGGAGCTCTTAATCGTAGAGCTTTCTCCATCAAAATCGTCTGAGTGGCTCGGGTATTCAGCCCTATGTGACGGAACAAATGGGCTTCGGTTACACCTGGAGGATGCAAACTATGGTCAGGCTGCTTTCTCTGCTCCCCAATCTGAATCAAATGAAGAAAGGTCGCTGGTAACTGGAGCCATACTCGATCAGTTTTTATGTTTTATTGACTTTGTTGGAGTTGTAATATTTCTTAGCTTCCAAGTATCCACCTCAATAATCTTGTCACTTTTATCGTCACAGTTACTTGTCAAAGATGTATCTTCCATCCAGTTCTACAACCATTTTGGCCTGTTACAATGTCGTTCTAGGCCAAAAGAATCTTTAAATTTTGACCTAGAGATAGATCGCTGTGTTATACACAATTTACTTAAATAAGAATAAAACTCGAACATGTGTTACAAAATCAAAGCTTGTGAAATAACATTTTACTTACAGGATGGCGGTTGGATCAAGAGGACTCCTTTCTTGAATGTGTGGACGATGACAAGTAAGCCCAGTTGGAAACACACACTATAGGACTAATTCTATGATGTTTATTCCAACTTAACTATTACGATTACAATGCTCGGAATTGAGAAACATCAAATTAAAAAACCGCTACTGTTACGCCTATTTACATTTAGTAAACAAAGGAAACAACATCATAAACAAAGCCATGTTCTCCTTCTTTTCTGTAACCACCTTAAAGTTCACTTCCATCATGTGTCAACTTCCATGAAACTCAGTCAATAACTGACTAATCCTTCACTCACCAACTATCTCTGAAACCCATTTGGCCCATTTATATCCAACCCAGTTTAGATCCAGCTCGTGACCCATCCGACCGGATCAAGATGAACCCAACAGTTTCTACAATATTCTAACAATTGTTCCTAATGGCAATGTCATGGAGCCGGACAGAATGTCAACAAAACTGTAATCAGCTTCAACTAACACCACTCTCTTTTTTAGGTTTGGCTACATATACTTTTTTTTCGGAGATTTTAGCTTCCTTTGTCATGGTGTGTGCCATAATCGCAGAACCAATAAAAAAACTATATTTGTGTATGAAGAAGCTAGTATTTTGTGGTGAAAGTATGCAAATTATATATGTGTATGATGTAAGATTGGTATTGTTATTGGTATTTAAACTGGTTGTGAGGTAACCAAAAGGTCTTCCATTCTAGGGGTATTCAATAGTAATTTAATTCTCAAGTAACTTTGGAAGTGGGGTGTGATACATTTAAGAGCTTTCGGTTTCCACCAACCAAAGGACTTTTCATGTTTTTTTAACAGCAAAGAACTCTTCATGTGAGGGTGAACGGGGCACTCCCCTCTTAGGGGAGTCCCCTCTCTTATGCACGGCCAATCAGCACGCGCCACGTCAACTCCTCTCTTAACTCCCCTCACACCCTCAATTTGATGGCGCCACTCCCCTCTTAACTCCCCTTGTTTTTTTATTCAAAAAAAAAAAGAAATGTTTTGATTGGTTAAAAAAAGGGTGGCCCACCATCTCTCTCCCTCCTTCATTCGGTAAGCTCTCACCGATCTTGCTCCCCTATGTGACTCCCCTCGTTGATGGCGGCGGTGTTCCGGCAAGCTGACTTGGGTCACCGAATGGGGTTACCGAGAGTGCCCCGTTGTTGATACACTTTTGTGTGGACGCGGCACGTTCGGTTCAAGCCTTTAATTGACGTCGACCAAGTCGGATATCCTTCTATCCGCTTGTGCCTGACTTGTTTGTCTCCATTTGATATGTAATGTATTACAAACAGTGCATGTTGCACACAAGGGTAAACTGGTCATAATTAGAATGTTTATATGTTGCTGTTGTTGCTGTCTGTTTGAAGTAAACAACACAACAGATGCAGGTCTCGACGAAACAGGTCTGTCTCGTCGAACACATCATGACGAAACAGAACAATGTCCATTATATTATGTTTCGTTGACGATCATGACGAAACACACTTGTTTCGTCGTGTGTTGGGCTGCAACAGGCCCAAGTGTTTGGCCCAATGTTGATTCGTCAACACTTAATGTGTTTCGTCGACTGTTGGGCCCAGGGACTATATAAACACATATGGTTTCACTTAGAAACTAGATGAGAGCTTACACTTAAAGAAACTCTGTCAAAATTCTGTTAAACTGTGTTTGTATCAGTTTGTAATCGGTTTTCATCCCGTTTAATCAATCGAGTGTGTATCATTGATTATACCGTGTCGTTATTGTTTTACATGTTTGATTTGGCATAGTTACGTGGATTCCGCACACGTAACCGTGTTTGCTATAAACAAGTGATTTGGTTCGTTATCGATCCTCAGATTACGGGACCTACAATTGGTATCATAGCGTTTGGCTCTAATCCTTGTTTAAAATCAAACATTGTTCGGTTTTTATCAAGTATTTGTGTGTGTTTTTCTGAAAATTTGTTCTTGAAAAATTATATTTCTGGAAAAATATTCATAAAATCTGTTGTTTGATTGTTATTTGCTAAGAGTTTTATCAAAAACCTTGTCAGTTTGTTTGTTCATGCTTTAAACCGGGTTTTTAGTGAAAGTCTTGTGCATTTTCGTGTTTCGGAAAATCATCGGTGACCAGGAAAATTCTTTGTTCTTGAGTGTGTTCTTCATATCTTCAAAGAGTTCTTATAATACTTGTGGATTTGATCTTTGTATTGTTTAAATCAAAGAGTTTTTACAATATAAAACATTAACTTGACTTTTGTATACAATTGTGATCATTAGTTTCTGAAAAAGCATGTTGTGTTGAAAAACAGGTCTATCAACTTACCTTGTGTCAGTAAGATATTTTAAATATCTTAACCAGCTGTCTGGGACTCAGATTTGACGAAACAAGCAGTCGACGAATCACTAGGGTTTCGTCAAAAATATCTTCGACGAAACAAGTTCTGTTTCGTCATAATATCTTGGACGAAACAAGTCTGTTTCGTCATTTTTCATTTCAACGAAAAAAATCTGTTTCGTGGAATCTGTTTCGTCGAATTCACTTCTGTTTTACACAGAGGACTTGTAAAACCATTCTAACCTTGTGTTTTCAAGAGTGTGTGCAGGTACTATCATACATATACCAAATATGAGTAACAAAGGTCCGTGGGATTGGAGTTCGGAATCACAACCAGCTAAAAATCAGCCTTCGCTTGCCGATTTAATGAACCAATTACCTCAAAAACAACAAGCAATAAATGCAGGACAATGGGCAATGGTTTCTAATCAAAATCAAAACATTCAAAATCTATTGCTCAGTGAGAGTGAGACGGGTAGCAACAATCGCCCGCCAAAGCTAAATCACATGAACGACTATCCATCATGGAAGGGTCGTTTTCACACATACATTCAAGGGTAAAACGTTGAACTTTGGACGTGTTTCACTACTGAATGTAGCCCGGAACTAGAAGCAGCAGCATCAACTGCCGCTGGTATTTCTAATATGCTTGAAGAAGACAAGAAAGCCTATGAATTAGAGAAGAAGGCGTTTGCTTTTCTAACACAAGCTCTTCATAAAGACCTCTATCATCAATTTTCTTATAGTAAGAGCACAAAAGCTTTATGGGATGCATTGGAAACAAGAGGAGAAGGAAATGCAGCTTCTAGAAAAATACGCCATGATCTTTTGAAGAAAGAATTTGAATCATTTCAATCTTTGGAAAATGAAACCCTAAATGATATGACTTCTCGTTTCTATCATTTGATCAGTGAAATGAGTTCTTATAAGGTTGCTACATCTCATGTGGAAATGATTGCACGTTTAGCTGATGCTTTACCTCCTGTGTGGAGTCCATTCATTGAACTTCTAAAACATACGGGTGCTCTGGATGGGGAAAATGTCACTATCTATGGATTCGTTCAGAAGTTGGAGCACAAGAGTGAAGAGGAAAATCGGAAAGCTAAAAGGATTGGAGCTCCTCAAAATACAGAAATGTATTTGCCTGGTTTTGCTCCTTCAGCTAGTTCTAGTTCTGTTCAGCAACCTAAGCTTCAAACGGCGTTTGTTTCCAACACAAACTCATCAACTCAACCAGAGTTTGATTTAGGTGCTTACCTTTCACAATCGATGTCCAAATCTAAATCTCAACCTCAACCTCAAGTTACTACTACTCAACCAGAGTTTGATTTAGGTGCTTATCTTTCACAATCGATGTCCAAATCTAAAGCACAACCACCACAACAAGTACATTATACCAACAATCCTCCACCCCAAAACACGAATACTATCAAAGTTGATACTTCGAACCTCTCAAAAGTTAGCATTGAAGTTGCAAAGGAGCATTCAGAACTCATTAATACAATGGTCAGTGCATACTGCGGTTTGGTAGCAGGTCAAATTGGGAACATCAGTATGACCCACGAAGATTATCAACAAATCGACCGTGATGAAATGGAGTTGATGGATATAAAGTGGGCGTTTGCAAGTGCAGTTAGAAGGGCAAGGGATTTCATGAGTCGAACAGGAAGAAGTTCTTTGGAAAGTAAGAAGGAAACGAAGTATGGGTTTGATAAAGAAGCGGTTACATGTTTTAATTGTGGCGAAAAGGGTCACTTCAAACGTGAGTGCACCCGACCAGCCAAGCAAGGCAATCAGAACCCGTTCAGAAATCAGACAAGTACTTCAAATGCAAATCAAGGCACTCAAGAAAATCGTGGAAAAGGGATAGTAGCTGTGAATAATACTACCAGCCAGGACCAGTCTGGACCATCTAACAACACTCGTGCATTGACTGTTCAAACAGATGAAGGGTGTAATTGGTCTTTACAATTAGGGGGAGGTGATAATGAAGGAGGAGGAACAGCGTGCTATGCAAAGATCATCAATCACATCAAGCACGTTCATAAAGAAGAATTTTCTGAAAGTGACGACAGTTCGGGTTATACCGGGAATTCGGATGAAGAAAGTTCTATTTCGGGAGATGTGAAAGAAGAAGCGACTTCTATTGATGACTTGTTGAATGAAGCAGAGGAATTGAAGTCTCAGAAATCTGTTCTTATCAAGAAGGCTGGGATAGCATCTAAGGAAATGGAGAAGTTCTTCTCTGAAGACGGATCTTTTTCTTTTCAAACTGCCTTTATGGAAAATGTTTCAGCCTCTTCTAGCCAGGTAACACCTGAAACTCTTATCATATGTAGAGACTGTGATTATATGAGACTTGAATGTGAAAGAATGAAACTTGAAAGTGACAAAATTCATGGTCACAATCAAAGTTTAGTTGTTGAAATGGCTAAGTGCAAAGAGGCAAATATGGCTTTAACAAGAAACGAAAAAGACTTTAAATCTTTAATTGAAAATTTAAAGAAAAGTGTTTCCGAAACTACTAAAGTTGTTTATCACAAACAAGTTAGTATTAACAAGTACATAAATCTCGTTGAGGAAACCAAAAAGGATTTAGCCATTGCAAAATGCGAGCACGATGCGATCAAGCAAAAATTGGAGAGTTATTCTAACTCCCGATTTGTGCTCGATCACATAATTGATGTTCAACAACTGAAGAAAAACAAGAGTGGTGTTGGGTATAAGAAATGTCCGCCCCCTTTGAGACACAACTATGCTCGACCACCTGATGAAGAGGATATGCCTCGTTTTGAACCCAGTGTGCCTCTTAATTATGAGGAATTTACTACTGGATTAGGGTTCAAACCGAACAATTCCTCGGGAACCTCATCTGTTGAAACAGAAACTTCAACATCAGTGAGTCAAAGTCCTCCAATTGTTGAGGATTATGATTCATCTGATGATGAAACAGATGCAAATGACCAGGATGAATCACTTGATAAGAAAAAGGGAATAGAAATTCCAATTGAGAATCATATTCTTTGTGATCCTCCTATTCCTGTTGTGCAACAAGTTGCCAAAAATGTGATTAATCCTGTCATAAATGACAAGAAACCTGTGTCTACTGTTAAGAGTAACAAGATGTTGTATACTTTGGTTGGTGATTCTAAAATCTACTCAGATAATGATTTTCCAATTAAAAATGTCAATCCATCATTGATTGATAACGTTTTTGAAAATAACACAAGTAAGTTTTTGGGAAAGACGATCCCGGGAGTTATTGTGACTCAATGTGATCCAATTCCTAAAGCTGAAATCAAAAAGAAATTTGGAAATCAAAACTTCCCAACAAAGCAACAACCTTTTGCTTCTAAGGGTAAACAACCATTTCAACGAGCTCAAAGACCAAATGTTTCTAAATCAAAGTTTGAAACAAATGGAGCTCGTAATCAAAAGAAAAATAATGATGTCAGATTTGTGGCATCTGAGGGTACTGATAAAATTGAGATTTTTGCTAACAAATCAAACACTGATTTTGTACAAAAAGTCAAGATTTTAAAGCGTAACAGTCAAAATAATTACACTCAACATTCAAACGGGTGTGATGAAAAGGCAAGTACCTCAGGTTCTACAGGTTTGACATATGAGCGTCGATCTGGTTCTCCTAAGTTTGTTGAGAGGAGAACGTGTTTTAAATGTGGAGAGTTTGGGCACATCATCAAAGATTGTGTAAACACTCCAAGAGATAAATTTGTTGAGAAAGCACCACCTGAAACGATTCACCTTCAATGTCGTACTGTTTCGTTAAAACATGATAAAAGAACGGTTAAAGAACAGGAAACGGAACAACGATCTCAAAATGTGAAGAAAATAGAAAAGGCTTTAAAATCTGAGGTCAAATCTGTTCCAAGGGAACCAAGTTCACCTTTAAAACCAGAAGTTTCAAAATCTGTTTTCAAAACTCAATCTGGTAAACAAAAACAAACTTGGAAACCTAGGAAGGGTGAAGGTTCAGGGGGAGTTGTTAGTTTGGAAAATCATCAACAGATCGAGATCACTATTCATGATGCTCAGGGATGACCCAAGACCACTATGGCTTGGGTCCCCATCCTTAACTAATCATTGGATGATATGTGCAGGGTGTTCCAGGAGGAACTATCAGTAGTCATTGGATTGTTGATAGTGGGGCATCCAGGCACATGACGGGCGACTTACGGCTTCTATATGATGTGAGAAATATTAGAGGAGGCTATGTCGCGTTCGCAGGAGACAAAGGCGGATATATCACCGGAGAAGGAATGATCTCCAATGGTGTGGTATGTTTTGAAAAGATTAATTATGTTCGTCAACTTGATCATAATTTTCTCAGTGTGTCGCAAATCTGCGATAAAAAGTTCACCGTGCATTTTGATGATGCCGGTTGTTATGTGCTTAAACCTGGATTCAAGATTCCTGATGAATGGATTCTATTATCGGCTCCAAGAATTAATGATCTTTATATTCTTGACATGAGCCAAGCTATTACGTCATCTGCGCAAGTAACATGTTTTGTCTCAAAGGCCACAGAGAAGGAGTCTATTTCTTGGCACAGAAGAATGGGGCACATTCACTTGAGGAAAATGAACCATTTGGTGAAAAATAACCTAGTGAATGGTGTGCCTGTGAGAAGTTTTCATCTACAAGATATCTGTGTTTCATGCCAGAAAGGGAAACAAACAAAGAAGTCTCACCCTCTGAAGAAAATCAACTCTGTTAGCATGCCTCTCGAACGTCTTCATATGGACCTCTTTGGACCTATGAGACACAAGACAACATTCGGGGATGCTTATTGTTTAGTAGTTACTGATGATTATTCTAGATTTTCTTGGGTTGCCTTCATGGCACACAAGAGTGATACTCCTGGCATCCTCAAAGATCTTCTTACAATGTTGGAAAATCTCTACACGTTGAAAGTTAAGAGGATCAGAAGCGACAATGGAACTGAGTTCAAAAACCGTGTGATGGATGAGTTCTGTACTTCTAAAGGCATTCTTCATGAATACAGTTCTCGCTATACTCCACAACAAAACGGTGTCGCTGAGAGGAAGAATCGCACGATTATTGAGACTGCAAGAACTATGTTAGTAGAGTCGGAGCTTCCTGTTCAATTCTGGGCAGAAGCTGTGTCGACTGCTTGCTACACATTGAATAGAGTGCTTACAGTTAAGAGGCATGGCAAAACTTGTTTCGAACTTCTACAGAAAAGGAAACCGGATCTTTCTTTCCTTGAACCCTTTGGCGGTCCATGTACCATGATTGAACCAGATGGAAAGTTTGGCGCAAAAGCTATCGAAGGTTTCTTCCTTGGATATGCAACTCCAAATTTTCGTGTATGGAATCTGACCACCAAAAAGATTGAGCTTTGGAATGAAGTAAGGGTTCAAAGGTATACAAGTCCTGTTAGAGCTCCGGGTGATCCTTGGATGTTCGATTACGATGGGATTTTCGACTCCTTTAATCTGCCTACCTTTGATGAAGAATCTGCAGCTGTTCAAATGTTATTTGATAGTAACAACGCTGCTGGCTCGCCATTGGTAAGACCTGTTATTGTTAGCCCTCAAGGTTCTAATTCAGTTAACAATACTGTTCAAAATGAGGTATTTGAAGATGCTACTGAGTCATCGGAAGATGATGAACATCTTGATGCGACTGAAGGCACTTCTGTCCCGGTTACTCCTGTTCAAGGCTCTTCTTTAGAAACTCCTCAAGTGCAGAATGATGATACTGCTGAAGGAAATGCATCCACTTCCACTCATATTTCCGGTGCGGAGTTGGTTGCTGATCTTAATCTTAACAATTTGGGTATTAATACTAGTGTTCCTGAAAATCCTGAATTGAGGATTCACAATACCCATCCACAGCAGAACATTATAGGAGATGTCCACAGCGGTGTGCAGACGCGTAATCAGCTAAGAAATAACCGGAGTGCTAGTTTATATTCAGCCATTAGAGAATCTGGTCTTCAAAACGATTGGTCCTTTGCGTGCTACGTGTCACAAGAAGAACCAAAGTCTTGGAAGGAAGCTTTAAAAGATAATTCTTGGGTTGAAGCCATGCAGGACGAACTGCAACAATTTCAAAAGCTTGGTGTTTGGAAGCTTGTTGAAAAGCCGGATAATTACAAGAAAATTGGCACACGATGGGTTTACAAATGCAAGAAGGACGACCGTGGAATTGTTATTCGCAACAAGGCGAGATTGGTTGTTCAGGGTTTTCGCCAGATAGAAGGCATTGACTACAATGAAGTTTATGCACCTGTTGCACGTCTGGAAGCTATTCGGATCTTCTTAGCTTATGCTTCTTTTAAAGGATTCAAAGTTTACCAGATGGACGTTAAAAGTGCTTTTCTTCATGGTATAGTTCAAGAAGAGGTGCATGTCGAACAACCTCCAGGGTTTGAAGATCCTATTCACCCCGATCGGGTTTGGTTCCTAAACAAAGCTCTTTATGGTTTACATCAAGCACCTAGGGCTTGGTACGCAACCTTATCCAATTATCTTCTGGAGAATGGATTTAGACGAGGTCTTATTGATTGCACTCTCTTTATCAAGGAACTAGACGGAGATCTTCTGCTGGTGCAGGTATACGTTGATGATATAATATTTGGTTCTACTAATGAATCTTTGTGCAGGCAATTCGAACGTGTTATGCAAGAAAAGTTTGAAATGAGCGCTATGGGGGAGATGAACTTCTTCTTGGGCCTACAAGTACAACAAACAGAGTCTGGGATATTCATCCATCAGACTAAATATGTTGGTGACATTTTGAGCCGATTCCAAATGTCAGATGCAACGCCCATTGGTACTCCACTTCCGCAGAATCACGGGATTACTCCGGATTTGAAGGGAGAAAGTGTCAACTCTTCTTACTATCGTGCCATGATCGGATCTCTCATGTATCTCACCGTTTCGAGGCCTGACATAATGTATCCAACATGCCTGCTTGCAAGATATCAAGCAAACCCGAAGGCCTCTCATCTGTCATCTATCAAAAGGATTTTTCGCTATTTGAAGGGATGCCCGGACCTTGGTCTTTGGTACCCTAGGGATGATAGCTTTGAATTAATTGCATACAGTGATTCTGATTTTGGTGGTTGCAAAATCGATGGCAAATCGACAACAGCAGGATGTCAGTTCTTAGGAAATCGCCTAGTCACGTGGCAGTGCAAGAAGCAAACGTGTGTTGCTACATCAACATGTGAAGCAGAATATATTGCTGCCTCGAGTTGTTGCTCCCAAGTTCTTTGGATACAACAACAAATGCGCGACTACGGTTTAGAATTCCTATCTACTCATATTTTTGTTGATAATAATGCTGCTTTACAGATCACTAGAAATCCTGTGCAGCATTCCAAAACTAAACACATCGACATTAAATATCACTTCATACGTGATTGTTTTGACAAGAAATTAATCGATGTCGTTCATGTCCCCACCGATCACCAACGTGCCGACCTGTTTACAAAAGCATTTGATAAATCACGTTTTGATTATCTACTTTTGGTCAATGGCATTAAGGTGATACCCGAGTAAACTTCTTTGGCTGATCGTTTTTGTAAATATTTTCTTTATAAACTCTGAAAATTCAAAAAGATTTTAGTTTTCGTAAACTTTGAGCATTTTAGGGGGAGAAATTTCAAGAAAATACAAAAACATTGCAAAATTTCAAAATCCAAAAAGATGTCGTTACTTTCTGTCTTTTCGTTTGAAAAATGAAAATTAAAAAAAAAAATAGAAAAACCAGAAATGAGTTTCTTGGATAAAGGAAAATGATGATGTTCACTGGTGTGGTCGTCAACGTGTTCAAAATGAAAAACAAAAAGAAAAATGATAAGTATCTCTACTAACGATGTATCGGTAGGCTCACAATCAGACTAAAATGTGCAGGATGATACAAACCTAACAGACTTCAAGTCAGGTGGGAACCATTCATTGGCATATGGTCTTAGTACCGAAATCTCGTTTGAGAGATTGCCGAGATCTGAAATATTCGGTCTTTATGCTGCTTATCATCTGGGTATCATGGTTGTATCAAACCGTAAAAATAACGGAGACGAAGTCTAAGATCTTCCATGATACTATACATACGTGTACATACTGCATTCGACCTCAATAAGTGATCAACAATCACATGTCCAAACAAAATAAGTGATAATTTATCACAGATTCTTTGCGGGAGTCAAGTTCGTCTCTCTGCTGTACGGAAGTACTGACCTGTTCACGGACTTGCTCCTGTGCCCTCATGCATCTGAAAATCAAGTTCCTCATCAATAAGTGATTCTATCACATAGGGCTTGTTTTCAAATCAAAATAAGTGAGTTTCTCACATTTTTATACGGTCAAACAGATGATAATCGGTATACTCACCGGTAAGATGAATTATCGTGCATACCTTGATACGGGAATGTGTCGTGAGTGGATTTACATCGACTTGTAAGTATAATCCTTACCGTTAATCGTATCTCTTAATTATGATTACGTCTGATCAGTTTGAGCTTATGTAGACCACAATACCGATAATCGAGGTAGTATACTTATCCAGAGCTTTAAACAGAAATCAAAATCATGTTGACTAAGACCGTAAGCTGGTATGATTCCTTATCCTTGAGATTCGCAAAAAGATTACATTTGTACAGTTGCTTACTGTTTTTCACAGTTTATTGCTTTTTCGTTTAGTTTACCGCGCTTTAAATTCATTTTTAGTGTTATTTGTAAAGTTCGTTTTTGATTAAGCCGAAGTTGTTGCTTGGTGTTTTCTACCGAAAGCCTGAAACCTACTTCATAAAACGTCCTTGCATTTGGAACTCAAACAAAATGAAAATGTGTTCAAGTAAAACAAATTCTGTTCAGTTTGAAAATCTTCATAATATGTCGAAGTTAACAAGTTCTGAAAGTTAAGAACCAAACTTGAACAATTTTTAAACTTTCAAACTGTTGTCGGTCGGTGTTTGATTGAGATTTGATCTCATATGTGTCATTTGTTTAATTGTTTATATTCCAAGCGGTTGTTCTCATTATGCGTTTAGCTTTCTTGCCTGTGCAGATGCTAAAGGCGAGGAGAACATTTTCGATGACAAGCTTTGGAATGAAGACACGAAGTGGAGGCACTCAAAGGATAAAATGATCGAGTTGCCGCTGACCCTTCATCAACACCACAAGGATCTGAAATATTGCAAATCAAAAGATTCACGAGCATAACTCAATGGAGAGTTCATTCTAAGGCGGAGTTTGTTAACACACTTCTTAAATGAAAAAGGGAGTTTGTTGATACACTTTCTTCTTACGACGCGTGAAGACTTTGAAGATCCTCCGACATGAAAGACATGGAAGTCGAACCATCACAGCAGCGTCCAAGGGGGAGTTTGTTGATACACTTTTGTGTGGACGCGGCACGTTCGGTTCAAGCCTTTAATTGACGTCGACCAAGTCGGATATCCTTCTATCCGCTTGTGTCTGACTTGTTTGTCTCCATTTGATATGTAATGTATTACAAACAGTGCATGTTGCACACAAGGGTAAACTGGTCATAATTAGAATGTTTATATGTTGCTGTTGTTGCTGTCTGTTTGAAGTAAACAACACAACAGATGCAGGTCTCGACGAAACAGGTCTGTCTCGTCGAACACATCATGACGAAACAAAACAATGTCCATTATATTTTGTTTCGTTGACGATCATGACGAAACACACTTGTTTCGTCGTGTGTTGGGCTGCAACAGGCCCAAGTGTTTGGCCCAATGTTGATTCGTCGACACTTAATGTGTTTCGTCGACTGTTGGGCCCAGGGACTATATAAACACATCTGGTTTCACTTAGAAACTAGATGAGAGCTTACACTTAAAGAAACTCTGTCAAAATTCTATTAAACTGTGTTTGTATCAGTTTGTAATCGGTTCTCATCCCGTTTAATCAATCGAGTGTGTATCATTGATTATACCGTGTCGTTATTGTTTTACATGTTTGATTTGGCATAGTTACGTGGATTCCGCACACGTAACCGTGTTTGCTATAAACAAGTGATTTGGTTCGTTATCGATCCTCAGATTACGGGACCTACACCCGTTCACCCTGAACTTCTCTGGTTATGATTTTCTTGAATTTATATTATCAAAAAAAAAAAAAAAAACTCATTGTAAAAAGAGATACATGCGATATTTAACGACAATAAATTGACACAAACATACATATAAGACTTCTAGTTATAATTTGTTAAATAATGCACTCAAAACGTATTTCAAGGCTTCTAACCATTCATTACCTAATTAATTAATTAAATTTTTATCTAATTATTTTTTTCAAGGCTTATAATCATTCATTACTTAATTAATTGTGATTAAATTTTATGTAGTTAGTTTTTTTCAACGGTTCTAGTCATTCATTACCTAATTAATTGTGGTTTAACTTTTATCTTTTTTTTTTTTGAACAACAAAACATTATTTTCATTCATTCCACCAACAAGTCAACATAGCAAGATGCTATGGAGACATGATTACATCCAAGATCTCCACTACACCAAGCAAAATACACAATGTCAAATTACAGGACGGTTCATGCTAAAACAAATCAAGTTTTACATTTGTATATTAAATTTTCTCCAATCGCTCCAAGACACCCGCACATTCTTTGATCTTTGCCTCATCCATTCGAAAGTTTCTTCCTTTATTTCTTCCACTAGTTTGTTCGTGGATGTTGTTCTCTCGTGGAAAACTATGTTGTTTCTATTCTTCCATAAGTGCCATAAAGTTGCAAGGAAGACTGCATGAATTATCTTTTGTTGCGCCTTCGATCTTCCTAACCCATTTACACATAATAATCTGGCCTCGACCTCATCCATAATATTGCCGGCTGGAACGTTTAGCCACTGATCTACTTGAGTCCACACCAAGTCTGCATATTGACATTGTATCAAGATGTGATCCGTCGTTTCCGTTCTCATTCCACACACTTTACACACTTGTGATGTTACATTTATTCCCCTTTTTCTTAAAGCTTCAAATGTAGGTATCTTTCCTACACTAGCTCTCCACGCAAATAGATTCGCCTTTGGTGTTGCAATACGGTTCCAATAAAAATTGTTTGCATCGATGTTTAGATCTAACTGTCCACCAAGGTCTCTTCTAACCGACCTTACCGAAAAACCGGTATCTTTCCATCTCCACACATCATTACCCTCACCCATCTTTTGTTGAACTAATAGCGTATTTAAGCTTTGCATTTCTTCTTGTTCTTCCAAACTATTTGGTGCTCTAATCCATATCCAATCCCACAATCGTACTCCTTGAATCATTCTGTAATATTTTGCCACCATGTCTCTCTTGTTTTTTGCCAAATTATAACAAAGTGGGAAGGCATACTTTAACGGACCGTGAGTCGTCCACGTGTCTTGCCAAAATAACGTTTTCTCGCCATTACCCACAACACTATTGAGTCCTCTTTGTATGTCTATCCCTATCTTTTTGAAGTCCTCCCCGATCCCCACGATATTTTTCCATATACCCGTATTACCCATTTTTAATGGGATTTGTGAAACTTTTTTGGTGTTGCTATGAATGGATTCTACTACTTTCACCCATAACTGGTTCGGATTCTCTTTTAATCTCCACCACCATTTTAATAGTAGTGCTAGGTTTAGTTCCCGTATTCCCCCTACTCCCAAGCCCCCCATGTTCTTTGCCCCAACAACTCTTTCCCATTTTACCCATCTTATCTTGTTTACTCCCCCACAACCCCCCCATAGAAATCTTCGTCTGATTCCTTCCAATGTTCTTATTACGGCTTTTGGCGCCTTATATAGCGATAGAAAGTAGTTAGGGATGCTTCCCAAGACAGATTTTATAAGGGTTAGGCGACCCGCAAAAGATAATATTTTTGCCTTCCAATTAGATAATCTTTTATGTAGTTTATCGATCACTTCTTTCCAACTTGCAATTCTATTCATATTCGCTCCCACTTTCAGCCCCAAATATGTAAAGGGAAACGTACCTGGTTTGCAATTTAATACGCTCGCCATGTGTTCGACTTCAGATTCATCTTTTCCCACTCCATATATGAAACTTTTGTTTTGATTTACCTTCAATCCAGACATTAGATGGAAGCATCGAAGTATCCTTCTGAGTGTCCTTAGGTTGTTTTCATCCCATTCTCCAAAAAAAATAGAGTCGTCGGCAAAAAACAAGTGTGTGATGCATGGCCCGTTATTTGGTAATTTTACACCGGTGTATATATTTTCCCGTAAAGCCTTTTGCATTAAGACGTGTAAAGCTTCCATTGCGACCGTAAATAAAAACGGCGATAATGGGTCGCCTTGCCTCAATCCTCTCTTGTATTGAAATTCCCCTGTCGGTGCTCCATTTACCAATACTGATGCTCGACCCGAAAATAAAATTCCCATGATCCAAGTTTTCCATTTAGTCGGAAAGCCCATATGTGTTAAGATGGTGATTAGAAACTTCCAACAGAGTGTGTCATATGCTTTTTCGATGTCTGCTTTAAAAAGAAACAATTGTTTCTTTGACTTTTTTGCCCAACTCACCAATTCGTTCACCACTAACGGTCCATCCACTATATTACGGTTCGCCACAAATGTCGATTGCACGTTCGATATCACCCCATTCAGTACTAGCTTCATCCGATTAGCCAGGACCTTCGATATTATTTTGTTAATAACACCGATAAGGGATATTGGTCTAAAATCAGATAATGTCACCGGGTCTACAACTTTGGGGATTAAAGATAAAAAAGAGGAACTACAAGACTGTTGTATTGAACCATGAGTATGGAACTGTTTCATCATGTCCAGTACAATGCCTTTAAAATTTTCCCAGTACTTCTTTATTAGTGCAAATGTTATGCCATCTGGCCCAGGCGCTTTATCTGATCCGCACTCCCATACCGCTTTATAAATTTCTTCACTAGTGAATTCACTAATTAACGAGGATGCTTGGGCAGTCGTTATCTTCGAGAAGCCATCGGAGGGCATACGTGGTCTCGAGGAACACGGCTCCTTGAACTTCGACCCCAACACGTGTAAGAAATGATCTTTGATACTATCCGGGTCCGTTACCCATACACCATCGATCCATAGGCCATTGATTCTACCCTTCGCCACATTACTGTTGATTATTGCATGAAAATAAGTAGAGTTTTCATCTCCATCTGCCATCCATCTTACCCTTGCCTTCTGTTGTAGATCCTTTGTTCTCATCCATTGCCATTTTCATACCTCTTATTTACATGTCCTCCATTTTTCCAGTTCCCCATCAGTTAGTACTCTTTGCTCTGCCAATTCGTCTAAAGAGTTTATTTCTCCGAGTGCTTCTTTATATTGTTTTTCCTCCTCTTCCCTTGATTTTTGTCTCCACAACTTTACTTCGCTTTTTATTGCCTTTAGTTTCGCACCCAATATTGCATCTTTGAATCTTTCATCCCCTGTTTTTTCTATGCCCTTTTTGATCGCTTCATCCGAACCAGGTAGTTCTAACCAACTGTTAAAGAAACGAAACGGTATCGGGCCAAACTTTTTATGCTGAGTTGACAATATTAAAGCACTGTGATCAGAGATGTTTCTCTCTAAAGAACATAGTGATGCATTTGGCCATTTATTCATGAAACCCACACAAACGAGAGCTCTATCAATTTTACTAAGCTTCTTTCCGTCACCCGACAAAAACGTATATTTTCTCCCAGTCATGGGGTATTCCATAAATCCCCCGGCACTAATAAAATTATTAAAATACATAGCGCTATTGCAATCAAAAGCTGAATTAAATCTATCTTCCGGGTATCTCACCTCGTTGAAGTCGCCAATCACTAACCAAATGCCTTGCACAGAATTCCTGAGTGCTAATAATTTATCCCATAATCTTCGCCTTTCTGTGCTGATATTTGGAGCATACACATTTACAATAGCTATCTCTACGGCTTCACCTATCAACTCGCCTTTTACCAATATAAAGTTTTGCTCTTTTATTTCATGAGTTTTCTTAAAATTACCTGGATTCCAGATGGAGACTAAGCCTCCCGACCTCCCGTCGGCGTCGACTTTCGTATATTCCATGGCCATTCTATCCCATAGTCTTCTTACCGTGCTTTCTGTCATATTTCTTAACTAGGTCTCCTGGATTGCTAAAAATGAAAGATTGTGCTCCTTGATTACATCCCTTATTTGCATCGCCTTCCCTGCCCCTCCTGCTCCCTTTATGTTCAGCGATCCCCAATTCATTTTTTCACTACCTTCGCCTGTTCTTCAAGAATGATTGACCCAATCTGTTCTGATTTATCCTGCAAATCGATACCCAATTTTGCCCCGACCAATTCAGTTGCAAGTGTTTCGTTACTCACCTCGTTCAGACATGTCTGTTCATTGAGTTCTGGATTTGTATCCGGGACTAGTGTGGAATCAGATTGGTTTTCCTCTTCCCATTCTGAATTGAATTCGTCCTCAATAGAGTCACCCAGCTCATCTTCATGGTCATCAAGAATATTTACTCGTCTGCTTCTACCTCTGTTATTTTTTAACTTTATCTTCATCTTATTTATTTTCTTCCTGGGATTCAGTCTACTTTCATCTGACAATTCGATGTTCAGATCAGGCATCTTGTTCTTTCTCACCCGTGGATTAGGTTTTAGAGCAGCATTTGTGATTTCTGTAATTAGATTTCTCTTCCTTTTTTTACGTGTGGCATTTGTTGGTCCTCCACTGAGTGGGTCATTGGGCCCAGCATCTTTTTTAGGGCTGTTGTTATTATCCTCTGGTCCAATAATATTGAGCCCTGGTCCATTCGAAAACATAGATTTCCTGGGGGAATTTATGATATCATTACCATGCTTTTTATTACTATTATTATCTCCTATGATGTCATCCTTGGGAAGCGCGTTATCATTTACTTCACAGGAAGCATCGGATATAGGAACCGCATTTACTCCATTATTCCCATTCTCTTCGTTTTCCAAAATATTATGCTCCCCAATAACCATCGGAGTCTCTTCGTTTTCTCGTTGACTTGCCTGCGTCTCTTGGTTTTCTCGAGTAATCTCCGGCGCCTCTTTATTTTCCCGATCACCAGCTTGCGACGCCCCGTTGTTTTTTTCCGATGCTTCTCCGTTCACCGGTGTTCCTGCGTTAAGGTGTTCTATCGGTTCCAATAAAAACTTTGGTGCCCATAGTTCGTTCGTTTCCGATACCCATACATCGAACATCCTGCCCCTCCAATTAATCTGGATCTTTTCTCTAATAGTCTCAACCTGATCTACCAGTATGCCAACTGAATCAATATGGAGATTCAAATCAAAAACGTCTGCCGTCGACCCTTGTATTATCTTTCCAAACTTCTCGGCTATAGCGTTGAACACACCATCTTGCCATAATTGGATTGGTACACCTCTAAATGTTAACCATGCTAACCTCTGAAATTTTATCTCTTGACCATTCCACACATACATATTGTCTACCTCTTGTTTCCAGGCCAGTCTTGCGCCCTCCAAGAACTCCTGCATCCTTTTTTCATCGTTAAAGGTAACCATTATCTTCATCCCACCAATGAACCTCATTTGTCCCCCATGACTTACAACTTCTTCTCGCATTTTTCTGCCTCTACCTAAAGCCTGGAAGTCTCTGAACTCGCCAATAAAAGCTTTCCCTTTCCATTTTGAAACTGCGTCAGCATTGTGGGAGAAATTTAGAACTTTTGTTGTCTCTTCCTTATTGCTTCTTCCTGCTACAACGTCACTGTAGGTGACTCCCTTTCTCACATTTGTATAGTCCTTGATTCCCTTCTCTTCTGCCACTACCTCAACTGGCTTCCTTAACCATATATTGCCTTTTGCATCAGTTAACTTTCTACCTTCTTTGTCGAACTTAGCAACATTGGCTTTCAAGCTAACGTTATTAAAACGGACTTGGTTAATTGCTTTCACCAACTGTTCTGCATCTCGCACCCTCTCATATCTTAGGAAGCCGAATCTCCTTCCTAATTTGTCTTTTTTCCTAGCAATGTAAGCATCAACCAAGAGACCTAGGTTTCGACATTCTACCCATAGCTCTCCTTCAGACATCCATAATGGTATGTTTGTCACAAAGAAAGTCACCGTTGGTTCTCGCTTCTCGTTATTTTTCTTCCTGGTTTCCGTCTCCCATCCTTCTTCATCGTGGTTTTGATTTTCTTCGGCATAGTCACTCGGTATCTCTCCCTCTTCTCTCTCCATTTTTTTTTGTTTAACTTTTATCTAATTATCTTTTTTTAATATTCATGTAGAAATACTATTTTGCCCCTTTACTAACTTCATTAGCTTGTTGTACAATATGTATATAATGTTGTAATTAGTTAACTTTTGCAGGAACCCTTGTGAAATGCTTTATAATGTA
>JARYGA010046255.1:0-44507 GCA_030545235.1 Helianthus tuberosus
AGTATCCAGCAGCACAGATGCATAATGCGACTAATATGGGACGTACCGATATCCACGCTTGGATTCCTGGTGTGTTCCCCTAGCTCTGCTACTGGGCTTTTATCCTTGTGTCTGATTGTTCTTAGGGCAATATTTTCTGAAATGCTTTTTGCTTCCACAGTTAAAACAGCTTTGAGCACGTTTTTGTTTGTCACTCGTCCTTGATAATTGTCGCTGTCGTTGTTTCCTTCGAGATTCTTGCTACCATCTTGGTCTCCATTTCTACATTCGGTATCTTGCCTACAAGTCTCCTTGACATGCCCCACTTTGCCGCAGTTTTCACATTTTCCATATCTGCGTCGCCCGATATGATAACGTCGACAATTGTCGCACTTAGGTAGGATACCCATGTACTCTTTTCCCTTTTTGGCCCTGTTCTTGCTATTCACCCGAGTACCCTTCTTGAAGTTTGCGAAGTTTCTCTTGTTATCTCCAAATAGCTCTACAGGAGTCTCCTTTTTCTCTTCCGTCGTGGAAAATTTTCCTAGTCTAGCTGCTTCTTCAGTGAGCGCCACACTTAAGTCGATAGCTTCGGTGATCGTTGGAGGCTTAGATGTTGTCACCAGGATTAGAATCTGAGGTGCCAATCCCCCGATGAAATGTTTGATTCTCTTAAAGTCTGGTTCCACCAGATGCGAAGCAACTTGTGATAAATCGAGAAATCTCTGCACATACTCAACTATCTTTGATCCTTCCATTTTCAAGTTCCACAATTCTGTCTTCAACTTCTAGACTTCTGCCCTCGAGCAATATATTTTACGCATCAGTTCTTTCAGTTCGTCCCACGTCAAGGCATATGCAGCAGTCTCGCCCAACGTTTGAACCTAAAGGTTCCACCATGACAGAGCCCCATCTACAAATAATCCAGCTATGTACGTGACCTGATGTTCGGGGGCACATTTACTTAATCGTAAAACATAATCCGTCTTCTCAACCCAACGCACAAAAGTTATAGCACCCACAGTGCCGTCGAAGTCTCGAGGTTTGCAGTTCGAGAACTGCTTGTAGGTGCAGCCGTTGGGTGGGTTATTTCCTGGGGTACCTCTGCCGCGTTCGGAGCGAAGGGCCTTGTGCTGTGCAATGGCCTGTGAGATGTGCTCTTGTAGTTCTACCGCTATCGTTGGCAGAGGGTTGTTGGTATCGATGTTCCCTTAGATCGACATCTTCTAAGAAGAAGATCGGTTAGGTCAGGTCTTATTTGTTCAGGGAGTGCATATAGTTGTTTTGAGGTCATATGTACATACACATAATAGATTATCATATCAACCAATCAAGCAACTTTACAAAAAAAAAAAAACCAATCAAGCAATAGCATAATCATAGCATAACCAGGTAATTTGGGAATTATGTTTAATGAGAGCATAGCAAGCAAGCAAGTAGCATTATAATTATAGCACACACATGCAGGTCAACAACGAGCTTAGTGAGGGCATGGCGACTGAGCTCTCATTAGTCATTGACCACAAAGTATTGTTGCATGTTTAATGACAATTGGGCTTTCAGTATTCTCCGACACAATTACATTGTCTACAAGGTATTTCACATCAAAAAGGGACACAGGGTCACCCTACCCTTTTCCGATAAGTCTATCAGTGTATCAAAATCACGTGGTAAAAAGTGGTCTTCAAAAGTCTCCACGACTTCAGCTTATTAGTAGTGTCTTTACTCGAGAGTAATGCAATCCGCATAAATCCAGAAACCAACTATATTGGTGACTGAGGTGGAGGAGGGAAGAAAAGCTAAGTGCTAACATGTGCGAGCTTCTCCTTGAGCTTGTATATACGTTGAAGTAATTAACTGATCTGCTGCTCGACAGTAAAGAAACGAGCATCAAAAACCTGGGAAAGGTGTAATAGCAGCAGGTGAGAGTGCAAAAGGAATCTTTGATAAATGTGGAGGATCAAAGTATACTGGCGATAGACAGGGTGGAGGACGTGGTATCGACTCAAGCTCCAAAACTCTGCAACTCATATCCTCAAACTGTAGCTGATGTTACAGGAGCAACTCATCCCGTGTGTAGCCTCCATAATGTGAGGGATAGTAAGAGTCTAAAATCAGCATAGTGTATGATAGGAACCATCGAAATGGCTCGTCCAGCGGTGTAGAGGTGAAAGTAGCAAATGGTGCGGCCTGTGAGGTCGGGGAAAATACTGCTGTAGCAAAAGGATCGTCATGCGGGTGCTGACCTGGAGTACCTTTCCGAGGTGCGGGTATGTACTGAATGAAAGCGATAGGCATGCCGGTGCAATGGACGTCGGTCTCCATAGGAGCAATATCAGCGGGTGCAGGTGCAGGAACAGATGTATCAACAAAAGAGAATATCATCAGGTGTAGGTACTGGGTCAGGTATAAGGGGTGTAATGTCTGATAAACCATAAGAAACATGGTTAGGATTAGGACTCGGCTCAAGATTATTAGGCGCATTATCAGGCTGACCCAAAAGGAGCAGAAGCTAGCTCGGGAGCAGGCTCTGGGTCGGGTAAAAGGTGTGGGATCTCGAGCATGTGATAGTGCAGCAGTCACAGCGGCGTCGTCATCTGAGTCAGTAGTAGAAAGCTGTAATCCGGCCGTCTGTAAGGCTGCAGATGTCACAGACTCAAAGGAGTCTGAAATCGAGTGTATACTAGAGTCAGAGGATAGCTTGATAACAGGGATCTCAAGAAGTGAAATTAGTAACAACGTTCTCGTCTAACATTCCATCATCATGGGCGTCATCAGGAGAACCATCA
The DNA here is from genome assembly GCA_030545235.1 of Helianthus tuberosus. Taxonomy (NCBI): domain Eukaryota; kingdom Viridiplantae; phylum Streptophyta; class Magnoliopsida; order Asterales; family Asteraceae; genus Helianthus; species Helianthus tuberosus. The sequence goes on from JARYGA010046255.1 coordinate 2,769, forward strand.
ATAAACATGTCAATGCCATCATTAACTACTCGTCGAGTAGCCAACCTTCGGGAGGAATGTCCACAGGAGGCGCATCATCGAGGATCGGAGTCATGGTGTGCTTACTATTGGGATAACCAGTGATGAGGTGGTCATGGACTGAAACAAGGATAACAAAAGATCCTTGTCGGGGAAGCCATCAACAAGGGTAAATCGTTACCAAAGTCTAGTAGCGCGGACGGTTAGAAGTCGTCCTCGTCCTCGGTCAGCATATCAGGATCACTCTCAGTGTCTGACGTAAATATCTCTGGCGCAGGTGCAATCTTATTATCTGTGGCGGTGGTCGTAGGGTTACCAATGTCTGATAACTCGCTTTCTAAAGAAGGTGACATGTGTGCCGGTACATAATAATCATAGCATGTATATCCATAGTAATTACTAACACTTAGTGTATTGCAAGCAAAGACAATTCATCATGTATTCACATTATTCTTCATGAAACTATCTATCCTTCCTAGTCTCCCAGACTAACCCACCTAGTCTCCCAGACTAAACCAACTAGTGTGCCAGACTAAACACCCAGTCTCCCAGACTAAACTACCTAGCCTCCCAGACTAAACACCCAGTCTCTCAGACTGAAACACCCAGTCTCTCAGACTAAACACCCAGTCTCCCAGACTAAAATACCTAGCCTCCCAGACTAAACACCCAGTCTCTCAGACTGAAACACCCAGTCTCTCAGACAGAAACACCCAGTCTCTCAGACTGAACTCCCCAATTTCTCACACTGTCCCAACTAGTCTCTCAGACTAACTACCCAGTCTCTCAGACTGAACTACCCAGTCTCTCAGACTGAATTATAAACATTAACTTTGAAATGTGTTTCATGTCTTTTATTTTGTAAAAATGTTTGTTTTTCCTAGATCTGGGCGTTTCGTGTATGCAATGAAAGTATGTTATGAAAACATTTTCGTGAGAGCCCTAATGATCGTAGTCTAGACTCGAGAAAGAATCCTAGTTCGCTACGATCAAAGCTCTGATACCAAGCTGTCACACCCTGACTTTTGCGGAAGCATGATTATGGTGTGACTTTCTTAATACCATTGCATTCAATAATAACAACAATTATATGATAAAAACCATAGATTCGTCATCCATTAAATAAATTTAAAACATAACAACATTGTTTTGAAACCTAAACTTCAAATTCAAGTTTCACAAACCATACAAATTGTTTATGAGTTCACTAAGGACTTGTCAAAAGATATTAAATATAACCAAGGTTTGGAAGACGTGTCTCGTCCAGGAATAAGACACATTGACCAAACCCAAAGACCATGTGTCACACCCTGGCTTTTGCGGAAGCGTGGGTTTATTTGGTGTGACTTCTTAATACCATAGCAACAATCACAACAATGCTATATAATAAAAATACGAGATGTTCATCCATTAATAAAAGTGAGAAAATACCACCATAACATTGTTCAGAAACATCGACATTTGAAATAAGTTACAAACCATAAATTATTTAAAACGTGTTCATAAGACACAAAAGACTTTGGATAAGACGAGGTTTAGAGACATATAACCCGTCCAGGAGTAGGTTACACCTCTCAAACTTCACAACTCTGGATGACATCTATTATTTAACGCAGCTAGACACATGCATACTCTACCAGATCCTGCTAGTTCCCTGAAATACATGTAGTTTGAAAAATCAACAAAAGTTGAGCGAGTTCATGTATAAGTGAGTCTGTATAAACCATTGAAATGCGTCTGTATGAAAACCCTGGTATGTAGCAATTAAGGAAAAATAAAAGAGATCACCAATGGGTTGCAAAACCATTGGTATGTGTGAAACGGTGCAGGAAGTACTCAACCCTAGCAAATTTGTACCGGGCCTCCGGCTGTAAGACACAGTCACCACTATGGGCCTCCCCGGCCTCATGGGTGTGGGCTCGCTACACCCAAATAGATCTATCACTCATGTCCCTCGGTCCTAACAACGAGGATTAATGGCCTTAAGTGTTGTACCCACCTTTCACATGATCTAAGCGTCTAAACCCTCCTTAAGCTAACCATACCATTTATAAAAGCGTCTGTAAATTGTAACATACTTGGTACTCGTTCTCACCAAGAGTGCTTCTTGTATTTTTGTATTCTCAAATTGCATCATACTTGGTACTCGTTCTCACCAAGAGTGCTTCTTGTTATTATACCATTTGTAAACATTGTAATATTTGTAACATGTATTCCACCCCGAAGTATAAAACTGAAAACAGTAAAAGAAAAGGGGGACATGAACTCACCTTGATTACGAGTAAGTCCTAACGAATATGCAAATGTGAGAGTTCTTGGAAATAAGATTCCACATCACTCTAGTTGATTGAACATGCAACAATATGGAATATGTATCAACAATAATGTTTAATTGGATAATTGGAAATCCTAAACCTATAGGATTCGGTAGTGTCTTGTTTAAAAGGTAACTATGTGGTTTGGATACCCCAACAAGAGGACTCGGAAAATGAATATGTTATAAAGGAATTAATTATTATGTAAGTATATATTGTGTATGGGAAAATATATATATAGTTTGTAAATTAAATCCTTGTAAGTTAAGTCCAAGAGTTAGATTGTTATGTTAATGTCCAAAATCACATATCAATACAAAGATAATCAGACGGTATGATTTACCATCACCTATCACCATGAGTATGATCGGATTGAAAGGAAAATACAACATTATAATAATAGAGTTTGTAGTTGAGTTAACTTAACCCAAAACACAATTCTTATCACCAGAATTATGGTAGACTCGGTTGGAAAACCAAAACACTTGCCACCACAAGACTATGATAATAGTTGAGTTAGCTTAACCCAAAACACAAATCTTATCACAAGAATTATGGTAGACTCGGTTGGAAAACCAAAACACTTGCCACCACAAGACTATGATAGATTGGTATGGTTTTAATGTTTGTTCTTATGTTAGTGATTAATAACAAAAATTAAGAGTTAGTAATAGAAAGTTAAGAGGGTTTTCACACCTCTAAACTCATAAGAATTAATCATACATAAGTGTCTTAAACATGGTTTTGATTAGAAGTATGTAGGATATAAGTTTCATGCATGTTACTATGAACATAGATAAGGTATAATATTAATCATCAAAAATAGTAAGTTTGGTTCATGAAATGGTGTTGTTGTACCTTACATTAACAAATAGTCTGTTGGAAACAATCCTAGAGAAGATCCAAGCTTTGTAGCAGAAGATTTGATGAAGAAATGATGAAGAAAAGTGAGTTTGAACTCACTTGTATATTAAGAAAAATTCTGCACTTGTTCTTAAAAATGCAGAATTTGAGAGAGGATTTTGATGATTTAGAAGTGTTTAGCAAGTGAAATGAGGTCTAGAGAGGTTGTATTTATAGTGTAGGGGGTAGGTGAGAGCTTAAATTGATCAAAAATGGCTGCAAAAGGGTCAATAAATGACAAATTCTGCATTTTTTTACGTTCTTTGAAGTTGCTGATGAATAGTGCCCGTCAGGGTACTATTCACGCTAGCAGTTTTTTTTGAATACTATGGATTAAAACAAACACTTTTTATAAAAAGACTTATGCTAAAACAATTTCTAAAATTTATTAGAAAAACATCTTTGTATAGTTTTTCGGTTTCGTAACGAAATTAAGTGTTTGTAATGTAGAATTGAATCTAGAATATGTATACAATAATTTATTATAATTAAGGCCTTGAAACATAGGATAAAAATATGGATAAAGATACGAAGATACGAGGCGTTACACAAATACAGTAATTGTTACAATGCAAGTTTCAAAGAATGTCAAATAGATCCCTCAACCTATTGTTTGTCTATGCGTTGGTATTGTCAGCATTATTTCTGAATCAACCGTTCAGTGTGTCAACTGTGCTGAGTGCATCAAGTATGTCACTAATGTAGGTGTGTAATGAATGGAGTGACTGTATAAAATATGATGCATGTATATATGGTATAGAATCATAGAGCAGTTTAAATTATCAGTTGTAATCAAGCACAGTCATTAAGCACGTAATTAAGATTAATTAATTCGTACAGTACCTGAAATTTTGAGGGTTGTCACATTCTCCCCCCGTTAAGAAAATTTCGTCCCGAAATTTATTCAAGAGGTAGACTTGAACGAATGACCCTTAAAGAGTGTAAGTATATGAATAACATAAGTGTTGGATAGATGAACGCAGTGTATTTAGAATGAAATCTCGTCGTGGATAATCGGATATAATGCGTTGTGAGTTGTTTAAAGTTTGTATTAGGTCTAAACAGGTCTGCGAAACATTGGACTTCTCATGGTACGTTTTACGAAAGTTTGGTAACGTGGTGAAAACACTTATATATAGGAATTACCAGCGGCGTATCCACCATGTTTTGACCACATTTCGTCCGTTTCGCGCGCCTAGCCAACCGAGCTAGGTGCCTAGTTTGTGAAATTTCCGTCAAAGAAAAATAAGAATGTGTGTGTAAGAATAAGGTATGTGAGCAAGTCCATGCTTAAGTATGTATAGGAACCACGTAAGCGAATCACTCGGATTACGCTCGCGTATGGGTACACAGGTATGAACCACAAGTATGAATGAATGTATGAGCATAAATATGATTATTCACGTATGTATGAGCATAGACATAAAACGTATGAGTAGTATGAGTATACGTATAAGCATAAGTCGTATTCGTATAACTGTACATACGAAGAATAAAATTTACGTATATAGTGTACGTTGGGACATAGAGGATTTAAGTGTATAAAAGTATTCAAAAGGTTTTGAATAGATGAGCAAGGTGTTAGTTTCTAGAGTATCGTGTGGTGTTGATAGCTTTTTTTTTTTTTTTTTTGAAGGATTTATGAGCAACATTGAGTGTATAGAGATTGTTTTGCATATCACTATGTTATACTAAATTTGTAAAAAAAAATTTGCTAGTCTATTATGATGTGAACAAATTATATCTGAAATAAGTCATGCAATGGATCAATTTCAAGTTCAAAATTATCAGGTAGTGGAGGTAGTGGATCCAGTTGCATACGAGCAGCTAGCAGGCTTTCTAACCATTTATTTCTTTCAGTCAGTTCTTGTACTTGCCGTAGCAAATCTTGGTTCTGATTGTTTAACCTAGCCATTTCAACTACCATTTGATCTGGATGTAGATCCATTTGAGGCACCACACTTGGGCCTGCTATATCAGTTGGTGGTAGTTGCTCTACTTCATTCAGTAGTGCTAGGAAAGACTGTGGCAAACGTGAATCCGGTTCTAACTGTTCTTGGAGCATAATGTTCTCATAAATTTCTTGCATTGCTGGATCCTCCTCAAAAACTATGGGTGAGAGGCCTTGTGAAACGTTTGGTGTTAATGGTTGGGGTGGGTTAATTGGAATATATTCGTGTACGTATGGTGGCGGTGGTAGCATATCTTGACGATAAAAAGACGATCGTGGAAATTGCAACAATGCTTGTTGTAAATTTTGTGTGGAGGTACTTTCTAAGATAACTGGAGCCCCCTCCGACTGTAATGGTTGAGTTGGTGCATAAATAGAAGCAGATGTTAGTATAATGGTGCTAAAATTTACAATCCCAGGTGCCTTTGGTGGAGATAATCCTTGGATAATCTGATCACTTAGGACACCTAATGATTGTGCTATTTTGGTAACGTAAGATCCTCCCATGAGGCTTTTCAGAGGATTGGATTGGTGGTAAGAAAAATATGCAGCAAGTTCATGGGCAATATTACAAGGAACTTGCTCAAAAATACTATACAAATGGAAGAGTTCGGCTATACTAACCCTTTGTTGATTATACTTACGCCCCCCGATAGTGTGGGCTAAAACACGGTGCATGTATCGATAAAGAGGGTCTGTGAGGTTCATATCATTATTGTTGCCACCCCATTCTTTTGTTGAATGGCGTCGCCAATATTCTGCCAATTCCGCGGAGTAAAAAGAGGTTAATGCCCTAGTGAAAATGGGTTGGTTAACTTCTTCATCTGTATATATACCCAGATGAACTGCAAAATCTGATAATGACATAGTATATGATTGTCCACAGAGTTGAAAATAAATTGACTTATCGGTAAGACTGTTATTGTATTTGAAATAAAAGGTGGATAAGAACTCATATACCAGTTCATCGTATGATGGTTCTAGAATGTCGAAGAAACGGCGCCAAGGTGTATTATGTGGTAGTAATCTTGCTAGTATGCCATTGGGATCAACCACTCTTATTTGGTTCCAATCAATGCCGTTAATAGCAAGCACTTCAAGATTCCTGATTTTTCGATACCTCTCTTGAGTGGGTAAATCGGTAAACTGAAGGAATGGGTGAATTGTTGCTGCATTTGAAGATTCAGCATGTGCTACTGGGAAGTATGCCATTTGAATATTGTTTTAAGTGGTGTGTTTCTCCGACGAGTGGGTGAGTGATATGGAGTTTAAGAAGGTGTTGTGGTGATGTGAGAAGGTAGAACGGTTCGGTTTTTTTTTATAGCTCATGCAAATCTCGTAAAGTTCGGAATGATTTATGATGAGCCGCAATTGTGCTATCAAAAGTCTAGGTTCACACTGATCGACAAAATGGAAACGCGTGTTCAAATCACTTACCGAGAAATCAGGAGCCGGAAAAAAAATCGGCGCATATATGTTTGAAAAAGGAAATGGTTGTTGCTGTCATGTTCTTGGCGGCAATTTAAAAAAAATTAACGAGGTTGTCGCTTAGTTGAAATTTAAAGGTTAAGTAGTTTGAATGATCAGGAGGCTTGACGGAGTGATTAATGTGCATGTTTGTGAGAGTAGTGACCTGAGTTCAATTCTGGGCTTTGCCCTTTTTGATCCCTTTTTCCATGATACGTTTCAAAATAGTTTACTGTATTTCGGCATGTGAGCAGTATTTCTACCTCATGCGCTCCTTCAGCTCAGCCCAGGTTAGTGCATACGCCGCCGTCTCTCCCAAAGTTTGAACTTGCAGGTTCCACCAGGATAAAGCCCCATCGAGAAAGAGTCCTGAGACGTAAGTAACTTGGTTCTCCGGAGCACACTTGCTCATCCTTATTACCGAATCTGTCTTTTCCGTCCACCTGACGAAAGCTACAGCACCCCCATTGCCGTCATAGTTTAAGGGCTTACCATCCAGGAATTGTTTGTAAGTACAGCCATTGGATGGGTTGTTGTTGTTGTTTGAGTTATTCCTGCTTGTTTCGTCGCGCGATGCCTCATAATCTGCTATTGCTCTTGAAATGCGTTCCTGTAATTCTGCCTCAGTGGTAGGCAAACGTGTGTCTCGTCGTGGAGGCATATTCCAAAAGAATATCATATTGGTTCGGTCGTCGTAAGTATAGTAAGTAAGTAATATGCTTATGTAATAATACAATAACTCATAACATCCCATGTCATAACACAAAATAAATAGTTCAACAATGCATGTAAGTCATAATCAATGTAAGCAAGTAATCATGCTAGTCTTCCCCAGACTATCCCACCCAGTCTCCTAGAGTGAACTCCTTAGTTTCTCAAACTAACTCCCTGGCCTCTAAGACCAAACCTTCCCAGTCTCTAAGACTAACTCCCTGGCCTCTAAGACCAAACCTTCCCAATCTCTAAGATTGAACCCCTCAGTCTCTAAGACTGAACAAATCTGAAATGTATTTGTGCCTTTTGTTTGTAAAAAGTTCGTACCCTGGATCTGGACGTTTAGTGTATGCAATGTAAAAATGTTTTGAAAAACATTTTCGTGAGAGCCCTAGTGATCATAGTCTAGACTCGAGAAGAAATCCTAGTTCGCTATGATCGACGCTCTGATACCAAGCTGTCACACCCTGGCTTTTGCGGAAGCGTGGGTTTATTTGGTGTGACTTCTTAATACCATAGCAACAATCACAACAATGCTATATGATAAAAATACGAGATGTTCATCCATTAATAAAAGTGAGAAAATACCACCATAACATTGTTCAAAAACATCGACATTTGAAATAAGTTACAAACCGCAAATTATTTAAAACGTGTTCATAAGACACAAAAGACTTTGGATAAGACGAGGTTTAGAGACATATAACCCGTCCAGGAGTAGGTTACAACTCTCAAACTTCACAACTCTGGATGACATCTATTATTTAACGCAGCTAGACACATGCATACTCTACCAGATCCTGCTAGTTCCCTGAAATACATGTAGTTTGAAAAATCAACAAAAGTTGAGTGAGTTCATGTATAAGTGAGTCTGTATAAACCATTGAAATGCGTCTGTATGAAAAACCCTGGTATGTAGCAATTAAGGAAAAATAAAAGAGATCACCAATGGGTTGCAAAACCACTGGTATGTGTGAAACGGTGCAGGAAGTACTCAACCCTAGCAAATTTGTACCGGGCCTCCGGCTGTAAGACACAGTCACCACTATGGGCCTCCCCAGCCTCATGGGTGTGGGCTCGCTACACCCAAATAGATCTATCACTCATGTCCCTCGGTCCTAACAACGAGGATTAATGGCCTTAAGTGTTGTACCCACCTTTCACATGATCTAAGCGTCTAAACCATCCTTAAGCTAACCATACCATTTATAAAAGCGTCTGTAAATTGTAACATACTTGGTACTCGTTCTCACCAAGAGTGCTTCTTGTATTTTTGTATTCTCAAATTGCATCATACTTGGTACTCGTTCTCACCAAGAGTGCTTCTTGTTATTATACCATTTGTAAACATTGTAATATTTGTAACATGTATTCCACCCCGAAGTATAAAACTGAAAACAGTAAAAGAAAAGGGGGACATGAACTCACCTTGATTACGAGTAAGTCCTAACGAATATGCAAATGTGAGAGTTCTTGGAAATAAGATTCCACATCACTCTAGTTGATTGAACATGCAACAATATGGAATATGTATCAACAATAATGTTTAATTGGATAATTGGAAATCCTAAACCTATAGGATTCGGTAGTGTCTTGTTTAAAAGTTAACTATGTGGTTTGGATACCCCAACAAGAGGACTCGGAAAATGAATATGTTATAAAGGAATTAATTATTATGTAAGTATATATTGTGTATGGGAAAATATATATATAGTTTGTAAATTAAATCCTTGTAAGTTAAGTCCAAGAGTTAGATTGTTATGTTAATGTCCAAAATCACATATCAATACAAAGATGATCGGACGGTATGATTTACCATCACCTATCACCATGAGTATGATCGGATTGAAAGGAAAATACAACATTATAATAATAGAGTTTGTAGTTGAGTTAACTTAACCCAAAACACAATTCTTATCACAAGAATTATGGTAGACTCGGTTGGAAAACCAAAACACTTGCCACCACAAGACTATGATAATAGTTGAGTTAGCTTAACCCAAAACACAAATCTTATCACAAGAATTATGGTAGACTCGGTTGGAAAACCAAAACACTTGCCACCACAAGACTATGATAGATTGGTATGGTTTTAATGTTTGTTCTTATGTTAGTGATTAATAACAAAAATTAAGAGTTAGTAATAGAAAGTTAAGAGGGTTTTCACACCTCTAAACTCATAAGAATTAATCATACATAAGTGTCTTAAACATGGTTTTGATTAGAAGTATGTAGGATATAAGTTTCATGCATGTTACTATGAACATAGATAAGGTATAATATTAATCATCAAAAATAGTAAGTTTGGTTCATGAAATGGTGTTGTTGTACCTTAGATTAACAAGATAGTCTGTTGGAAACAATCCTAGAGAAGATCCAAGCTTTGTAGCAGAAGATTTGATGAAAAAATGATGAAGAAAAGTGAGTTTGAACTCACTTGTATATTAAGAAAAATTCTGCACTTGTTCTTAAAAATGCAGAATTTGAGAGAGGATTTTGATGATTTAGAAGTGTTTAGCAAGTGAAATGAGGTCTAGAGAGGTTGTATTTATAGTGTAGGGGGTAGGTGAGAGCTTAAATTGATCAAAAATGGCTGCAAAAGGGTCAACAAATGACAAATTCTGCATTTTTTTACGTTCTTTGAAGTTGCTGATGAATAGTGCCCGTCAGGGTACTATTCACGCTAGCAGTTTTTTTTTTTTTTGAATACTATGGATTAAAACAAACACTTTTTATAAAAAGACTTATGCTAAAACAATTTCTAAAATTTATTAGAAAAACATCTTTGTATAGTTTTTCGGTTTCGTAACGAAATTAAGTGATTGTAATGTAGAATTGAATCTAGAATATGTATACAATAATTTATTATAATTAAGGCCTTGAAACATAGGATAAAAATATGGATAAAGATACGAAGATACGAGGCGTTACACAAATACAGTAATTGTGCAAGTTTCAAAGAATGTCAAATAGATCTCTCAACCTATTGTTTGTCTATGCGTTGGTATTGTCAGCATTATTTCTGAATCAACCGTTCAGTGTGTCAACTGTGCTGAGTGCATCAAGTATGTCACTAATGTAGGTGTGTAATGAATGGAGTGACTGTATAAAATATGATGCATGTATATATGGTATAGAATCATAGAGCAGTTTAAATTATCAGTTGTAATCAAGCACAGTCATTAAGCACGTAATTAAGATTAATTAATTCGTACAGTAGCTGAAATTTTGAGGGTTGTCACACCATGGATGGCATCTTTATTCTTATCGCAGCATAAAACTTCCAACGCCCACCAGATCCACTTACTAATTCCCTGAAATACATATAGTTTGAAAACATCAACAAAAGTTGAGCGAGTTCATGTGTTTGTTTGTGTGTATGAGTAAACCTTTGAAATCATTGTAAGTATGTATGTAAGTTTGTAGATCCCGGTATAAAAGCAACAAGGAAAAACAGATCACCAATGGTTTGCAAGGCCATTGATATGTGTGAATGTGATGCAGGAAAAATCAAACCTAGCAGATTTCGTCAATAAGACATAGTCACCACATGGCACATTCGGCGTGCTCATGGGTGGGGCTCGCTACACCCGAATAGATCTATCACTCATGTCCCTCGGTCCTACAACGAGGATTAATGGCCTTAAGTGTCATACCCACCACTCACATAATCTAGCAGTACATTTCCTTAGCTAACCATACCAAATGTAATCGTATGTAAACAGTTTGTAACATGTATTCCCCCGAAGTTATAAAACTGAAAACCGTTAAAAGAAAAGGGGGTCATGAACTCACAGTTTTGCGTTCCTTGTATCCGATGTAACTCAAAGCTTCCTCTAGAACGCACGACTACCTACAAGCGTACTACGGTCCATTAGACGAGCGGGTCGTGCCTCGACTTGGTATTAATTAGTGCCTTTGAGTTACGTTTTAAAGTGTCTTCGTTGTTATTTCAAGCATATAATTATTTGTTAAAATAATTAATATTTTAACTTAAATTATATTTATTAAATTTCAGAATAATTGTTAAACAATATTTTTGCAATAATACTTCTCAAGTATTGTTATTCGTATTTCCTTCCCAAGGATGGGGGAATCTTATACATGTGTATTCGTATTCTTGTATTTGTATAACTTGCCATGTGTTGGTGTCGTATTCTGACGTGTATTATCTTTAATAAGTATCCAATATATATTTCTAAAATATATATATTCCAAGAAATATTCCTTAGAAGAATTATTCATGATTTTTCTCTTGGCAAAAATATTTATAGTTTCAAAATAATGTATTCCAAGAAAATATATATTTTTCCCAAAAATATTATATTTCCTAGTAATTCCAAGAAAATATATTTTTACTTCCCAAAAATAATATATTTTCTACTTGTCAAAAATGTGATATATCTTGGTAATATTTACAAAAATCATACTTTCATTTCTTGTATACAAAATATTATTTACCAAAATATATTTATAAAGGTATTTTTCCGGAATATTTTGTAAGTTACATTCTTGTTTGGTTTGCCAATATCTGGTGTGTAACTTTGTATTTATTCCTTATGATTTTTGGTAAGATTTTGGATTGTAAATTTCTTGGTTTTTGTTAAGTTATATTATTTCAACCCTAAAATAATATAACTATTACACAAAGTATACAAATATTCACACACATGTCTTCTAAATATATACCTTTCAAAATATACATATATTTAGTTATTTTTATTTACAAAAACCAACCTCTTATATTTGTATTTTTGTAACAAAATCTATGGCAAAGTTTATATTGAAAACTCATGATCAAAATACACTTGTAAATATTGATTTGAAAATATTCTTCTAAGTGTTTATATTTTTAGAAAATTTTGCCATAGTTTCCCCTAAAAATGGAGGTGTCCATGCTATCAAAGCATATCATTTTCTTTTAAAAAATCATCACAAACAATCAACAATCGACCTACACTTACCAAGTGCCAAGACAATGCTACTTGCATAGTAATCATGAACTTGAACTTCCATAAAAACTTGTAGTAACTTGGTAGTGTGTTTAGTAGGTTTAGTTACCCTCCAAAATGTATTTACTTCTTTAAAAATCTCATTCTTGAAAGATTTAGGTGTTTACAACTTGTAAACATGTTTTATAAAAATATTTCTTTATGAAATCTTCTTGCTTCACAAGTGTTTCTACACTTGTTTAACCCTTAAAAATAGTGTTTGTTTATGTAAAAACCAAGTCTATGTAAATCTTGTTATTTAACTTAGTTTCTTTGGAAAACTATTCTTGAAATCATCCAAGTTTATGTCTAGTAATCATGTTACATGCTTCATTATTCATAAAAATCATTTTCATATTTCAAGTTCATGAAAGACATAAAGTATGATGATCTTGGTCTTTCACCAAATCATCACTTTAACTTACTAGATCATGTGTTAAATCACAATCTAGTAGGTTTCATATGATGTCTAACATCACTAACACAAATCATCAATCATCAAGAAGGAAATCAACTCTAATCATCATGTATTCATATGGTTTTAAGCTTATGTTAAAGTTTCATGATTATGTTCTTTAGTGTTCATCAAGATTAACAATGTTCGTCATCTTTTAACCAACAAAACTAGAAGTAACAAGAGATTATAAGGGCCTTAGTACTAGCTCTATGGCTAGGGATGAACACAAGATGATGGAGGTGACAAATGTGGTGGATAATAGCAAATGGGAGAGGTCCTTCAAGATCCAAGACCACCAAGCTTGCTTGTAAACCTCCTTTCACCTTTGTGAGTGTATGGAATGATTGAACAAGATCGAATGATGATGGTGGTGTTGTTGCTTGCTCACGGCCGAGAGGAGGAAGAAGGGAAGGAGAAGTGTGGTGTGATTAAGTGTGTGAAAGATGAATGAGCACTAGGTCTTCTTATATCCATGTTTATCTTATATCCATCGTATGTTATGTTTCAATAGTACGTAACAAATCTCTAGCAAATCAAAGGAAGATCAAGTAAGATCTTGGTGGTGGGGTCACCCTTGTGACCGTCCACTTAAGGGGGGGGGGGGGGTATTAGTTGGTGTTTAATGGCAAGCTAAGAGATCTAGTTAGATTTCAAGTGTATTAATTAGGTGTTAAGCATATCATGTGTTATATAGTGTGTTAGGGTGTTCAGGGATCATAACTAGCTCAGAAACATTAAAACAATTCTTCTAGTATAATTTTGATGTTTCGGGTAGTGTCTGGTTGTTCGGTTGTATACCAGTTAGTTAAAGTGTCAAATTATACCGTTTAGTGTTCTTTATGTTACCTTTTGTGACACTTTTAATCCCCGACACTTAGGAAAGCATTCAGGACCATTTAGTCATATTTTTGCATGAAACTAGCTTGTTAAAAAGTTAATTTTTGCTTAATTATGCAGAATTCTGCACTTAGGGTGAGTTTTAGGCACTTTCCGGCACTTAAACTATCACTTAGGAATACAGTTTTGTGGTCCTTACTTCCCTACACACTATACTAGTGTAGTACTTAGTCTCTGGCTCACACTGTGTCTCAAAACAACGTCTGTCTATGTACTGAACCCCGTCAGCATTTTTCTGTCTTATCCGTTAACTGTGCAAACTGTGCTTTGTGCATAATTTATGTTAATATGGTTTGCATGTAATAATGAAGTGACATCATGCAATATGTGATGCACATGTAAGTATGATACAGTAATCAGAAAGCAGTCAAGTATAATTCAGCACAGTCATTAAGCACTAATCATCATTTAATAATTGTACGGATGCATGCAAATTTGACAGTTGTCACATAAAGTTATTAAGTAGAGGTAAATCAAGGGTCAAAGTTGTTAAATAAAAATAAAGTTAGAGGTCAATATTGTGACAAACGGCATAATCCGGTAACTTCCGTAACATTAGAAAGTTATTTATTTCCTACAATCATGTGTTTTAAATGTCAACATTACATTTTTTTTTAACTGCAATTTTTTTAATTCCTGTCGTCTATGGGACTTGAACCCAAGACCTCCCCCTCCCAAGGTGTTTAAAAGTTTTGTCTTTGCCAGTGTTTAAATGTCAACATTACGTGTTTGCATATTATACATCTTAATCATGCATATCATACATTTTATTCGTCGCATTTTGAAACAATTTAAGCGTTGCGTCAAAATAATTAGTAAACTCATCGGTTAGATAGGTTGTGTCAGCACTGCCTCAATACTCAGCTAAATTGTAGATTTAGGACTTAGACGTAGGTCCGACATAAAAAATATATCAAATCCCCAGTTGGAAAACAAGAATAACTGTTAACACTTTCCGGAAAATTTAACTAATTTTAAAAGTGTCCGTTTTGGACCATAAATTACAATTTTTCGCAGGATTCAGAATCCGACAAATTATACCAAGTCCAGAAATAATATTAAACATCAAAAACAGATTAAAAAGTATCGGGGATATCATTAAACACAAAAACATATCATACCTTATAAGGTATGCAAATTAACCTTTTAGCGAACCAACAACGAAACAAGCACCGAATAATTATCCGAACACTATCAAAACACCAAATATGAACGAGTAACATTGTTTTAATGTTATAGGACTAGTACTGGTCATATAACACCTTATTATACTTAAAAACACTGAACAACAATTTACACATAAGCCCCTAAACTATCAAAGTTGGGCAATAACCCCCCCCCCCCACCCCATTTTGACGGTTCAAATGGGGGCCCACAAGCCCCCAAGATATCTCATGATCTTGCAAGATGATTGTTGGACAATAAGAAGGTGCTTGGAAGTAGAGTGGGTGCACAAGATTATATGTAGAAACCTTATCACCATTCCCTCATTCTAACACCCACATTTCAAAACACATTTTACTCCCTTTCTTCTCCTTAACCTTCGGCCAACCTACCACCATAACCACCTTCGTCTTTTGTTCACTTTCAAGCAATTTTAAGGGTTCCCAAAGGTGTATGAAGATCATCTAAGGAAGGTTCAAGTCTCGGAAGTGCAAGAACCTTCTTGTGGAGCTTTTAACCACCACTTTCATCCTATCTTCATCATCTTCTTCCTGTTGCATCTTCCCTAGCCAATAGTGCTAGTTGTGAGTCCTCTAATCCTTTATTTTGATGTTCATTAGTAGTATAATAAATATGTACAAGTTAAACCATCAAGAAAACTAAACTTTAAAGTATGAACATATGAAGAAATAACAAAATCTAACATAAATAATTGATTTTTGTGTTATGTTGAAGTGGTTATGAAGTTGTGGTTGTTTGTTTTATGATATGGATGAAATCCATCGCATGCATGCTTGTTAGAAGTGTAGATCTAACAAGTATACACATGGATCTTGAAAGATCCATGATGAACATGTTAGTAGACTTGAAATTTTTGAAACATGAACTTGTAAGTATAGTTAAAATAATATATTTATGCTTATAAACTCACTAATAAAGTGGATGAACAAGTTTTCAAAAAATAAGTTCTTACAAAGTTTACAAAATAGGGCAAACAAGACTTGTTTCAAGCAGACCCAGTTGTTAAAAGTATAGATCTAAAATTCTACAAGTTCATATGAAATTTCAAGTTTGTTTGTCACACCCTGACCCGCAGCGGAATAGGTGACCGGGGCATGATCGGGTTAACTCGAGAGCTTATGACTTGCTATTGCGTGTTTTAAATAATAATTTATTCATAACAAATGTTTCACAAAACAATTTATTCAAATAAACAATTACAAACGCGAGACATAAATAAACTACACTAATCCGTTTCTTGTTAACTAAGGCATATCCTATGTCCAATCTTCTCTTCGTACATGTTCACCTGTATCATGTGTAAAAATGGTTTTTGGGTCAACAAAAGTTGGCAAGTAGATCTTTATTTGTTTTTATTTAACCTTAAAAGATTAGTTGATTGTATTTAATAAAAATTATGTAACATGCAATATTAAATGTAATAGTGACATCAATAAATAATTCATCAATCAATCCACATCAACAAGTTATAATGTAACAAGACATAATGAAACATAATCAGTGAAACAAATGATGCGATTCAAGCCCCGAGAGGCGAAAAGCGACAATGCGAAACATTGTGGTGATACCGAGTTCATCCCATGGTCGTGAGAGAACCGGTCAACCGATGGTGGATCCACGCGAAACAGATAAACCGCGACACAAAGCAGTAAACACGTAATACATGTATGTGAAACAGATAGCGAAACAATGCGATACCAATCATGAACACATATGACATTTAAGTTTGCATGTTGGGAAAATAATATGAAACACTTATGAACACGTGACACATGATACACCCCAAAAAGTTAAAGTGACAAAAAGAGGAAGAAGTAAGATCTACTCACAGTGGTTGCGTTTGCGATTCCTTGTAAAATAACGCACGAGTAAAATTGAGAATACGAACGAACGAGAGCGAGTATCCTAGATATGAAAATACCACACGTAAACGATCTAAATAATATTTGTAGGTTAAATAATATTTCAATTAATTATGACTAGGTTAGAACCCCGTGTATTACACTGGTTGATTAAATATATTTTTATATAATAAAAAAGTTACTTTTTTGGTAAAAAGAACTTTGATATACTATTTACATATTAGAACATTCTACTTTGTTTTTTTTTAATTTTTCTATTATTTTTTTTTTTGGTAAAGGGTTACCCCGGTGATTCTATATATTCATAATCAAACAAAACAAGTAGTGTAGTGGATCTACACTAGTTCAATCATGAGACATGCCCCATGAAAGTAAGCAAAACAAACCAAGAAAAACATCAAATTGACATAAACACAACTAGACTATAATCTAGATATCGAAACCAAAACTAATCAATCGCCATCACCATTAATGTCAGCATCAAGAATCTCCCATTCTCCTAGAAGGTTTCGGACTCTGTCAGTCTGCTTCATCTTCACTCCCATAAGCTTGTATCGAACAGTCTTGATAATCGACTTATAGACTAGCTCCGGAGGCCACAACTGGTTCTTAAAAAGTCTAGCATTACGTTCCTGCCATATGAAATAAGCACTAGCCGCCACCAAAATCCTGCTTACATAATTAGCCGCTAGCTTAGATTGACACCTGACCATTAACCAGTCTACAATATCGTCCCATTTTGGGTCAACATTTTCCATACCCGCCTTAAGCCGAACCATAGCCCACACCTGCGCTGAGAATTTGCATTCAAAAAACAGATGTTTATGAGAGTCATGGTTCTCATAACATAATAAGCAGCACATCATATTCATATTTTTCCTCCTCGATAGATCCCATTGAAGTATAATATCTTGTGTGAGTAATTTCTTCCTCATGATCAGCCACATCAGGAAAGAGTGCCTCGGTATACACTGGTAAAACCAGACTACTTTACTCCACTCAACCTCCTGCTCTCTATACCGAATTGAATCCCAAATACATGAAGCTGAGACCTCAGTTATATCGTCACCAACTCGCCATTGAACAATATCTCGTTTACCTGCAATCGGTTGGACTTGATCTAACTGAATAAGCACGGGAAACAAATCCCTCCAAGCTGTGGGCCATTGCCAAACACCCGCTAAATGAATATCTGCAACTGAATCATCCAATCTGAATCCTGCGTTCGTAATAGTTCTGGGCGATTAGAAATTACCTAGAGGCCCTAGAGCACACCAAGTATCATACCAAGCTGATGTCGACCTCCCATCCCCAAGAGTAGTCCACATATGGTTCCTAATCATCGGCCGAAGCTGAAGAAGTTTTCTCCAGCTCCAACAACAGTTGGTAGGAACCGTGACCATCCATAAACTTTTACCTTTTAATTTGTAGTCATGCACCCATTCAACCCAAAGAGACTTCCGTTTAGTAATAACACTCCAAACATGATTTGCCATGAGCGCTTTATTAACATCACCGATACGTCTAATACCCAAACCCCCTTCACACTTCGGAGTGCAAACAGAATTCCAGGACACCTTGGCCCTTCCTTTCTGAAACGAGCTATCTTGATTCCACAAAAAGTTCCGCATTCTAGCTTCTAAATCATTAGTCACCCAAGTCGGTAAAATAAACACCGAAGACCAGTAAATATGCATAGAAGATAGGACCGCCAAGATAAGCTGTAACCGCCCCGCAAATGAAAGCAGCTTGTTCTTCTAGTTCGAAATTCGCTTCTCTAATTTTTCAACCAGGACACTACAATACTTATATAGGAGCCTTGTGGAAATAAGAGGAACCCCCAAATATCTAACCGGGAGGGAGCCTTCCACAAAAGGCATAACATTAAGAATAGCATTCTTCACATGTTGAGGGACATTGCAAAAGAAAACCTTGCTCTTTTGAACGCTAGGGACCAAACCTGACATGTTAGTAAACTTTGAGAGAGACGCCATGATGCACTTCGCCGAGCTAACATCCCCTCTTGCAAACAAGAAAAGGTCGTCCACAAAACAGAGTTTAATAATCTGTTGTTTCTCACATCTGTTATGAAATCTGAACGAGGAATCCATCCTGGTTTCATGTTGTAAAATACCCGTTAAAATCTCCTTAACAAGCGTAAACAGATAAGGGGATATTGGGTCCCCTTGTCTTAACCCACGTTGACCTCTGAAATATCCATGAACATTACCATTAACACAAATAGAGTAAGATGGGGTAGACACACAAAGCATAATCCAATCCACCATCTTAATGTCAAAACTAAAACCAAGCAACACACTTCTTAGAAATCTCCAATCAACGGTATCATAAGCTTTTTGGATGTCTACTTTAAACGCACACCGAGGGGGTCCAACATTCCTATGATAGTTGTGCATAAGCTCCTGAGTCAGTAAGATATTTTCCGAAATTTTCCGACCCGGGACAAAAGCCGACTGATTAACGTTGACAATCGTATTCAGAGTCACTTTAAGATGATCTGCAAGAATCTTACTAATACACTTGTACAGGACATTGCAACACGCTATAGGACGGTAATCTGTAACACTAGAGGGAGTAGCAATTTTCGGCACTAGAACAATGAGAGTATGGTTTAATTCGCGCAAAAGTTTTCCAGTGGAAAAGAAATCAATAATAGCATTTGACACATCTTCCCCTATAACCGACCAAGCACCCTTGAAAAAAGCTGAAGAGTACCCATATGATTAGCAACTACGGGATCCAATGTGTTAGTAAACAAATTAGCCTATGGAGAGAGGGAGATGTCGCCATGACAACCCAAAAACTTTTCATAATGTTGAACTAGCGCGAGTTGTACATTCTCACCTTCATAAACAATACCACTCGAGTCCTTGATGACATCAATCCGACTTCTATGATTCCTAGTTTTTAGCGACGAGTGAAAAAAATCCGTGTTCATATCTCCAGCTTATAACCAATCCACTTTTGTGACAACCCTCATAATTACATGTATCCGTACGATTAATTAATATTAAATTTTCCTAGAAACATTGTTTAATTATTTCTTGGCTAGTTATGATCCCCGTACACCGTAACACCCACTAGAAATCTACTAACTAAAACATGTAACCTTATACTTGGATTTGAATACTATACCTTATACTTGGATTTGAATACTATACCTTATACTTGGATTTGAATACTATACCTTATACTTGTATTTGAATACTATAAGTCACCTACTTATCCTCCTTATGTTGACTAAGTATTTACCTATCCTCCTTATGTTGACTAAGTATTTACTTCTCCTACTTATGTTGACTAAGTATTAGAATCCAAGATTATACCTCTATATTTTAGTTAATCTTGGCTTGTTCATGTTGACTAAACACTAGAATTGATGACTATAAATATGGTGCATAACTTCACAATCTTCACACCATCTTTCTCATTCTCTATCTCTCTCTTGGCTCACTCTAAAACCACCACCACCATTCCATTGTTGAGCTTATTTCAAGTGTTAGAAAGTGATACAAGGAGCTTGAAGCTTGAAGGTCTTGAAGAATCCTTCTCATTTGCTTTCATCATCCATCTTTGTCATCTTTTTCTCTAGTGATATTCCCAAGCTTTAAGCTAGTTGTAAGACTTCTTTAAACTCTTGTTTACTTCATGTGTTAGTAGTTAAGGATTATATTATGATGAAATGATACTAGTATGATTTTGTTGTTGATCACTGAGCATGTAACAGAACCAATATAACTCGCATTAGAATGTTAAAAGCTGAAAAACAAGAGGCTGTTTAGTGATTACAGCCAACTTCAGTTGGCTGTAACAGAACTTTAATAAAGCATAAAATGTATTTTCTGAACTCTAGATTTATGTATTAAGAAATACGGTTCTAATGGAACTGGAATCATAATTTTTGGACTTCGTTTACTGTTTTTAAAGGATCATTTTGTAACAGCAACTCAAGCTGCATTTTTACTGCTGAAAATAAACTTCATGTTTTCCATCATAACTGGGATTATGTGTAGAGTCAGATCATGAAATTTGTTCAGTAGATGAGCACTGATGTATAAGTAATTCTCCCACTGGAATTTCGTCAATCGGACTTACGATGAATTTTAAATGAAATTTTCCGTAGACTGCAGTCAGAAACTGACGAATCTGATTTGCAGTCCAGTAAATAATTTTTTATAAAATATTGGTAAAGAATTGGATCCTGATATTTTTACACAATAATATTTCGGTTATTTAAAACATTTTGTAAAAATTTGGTAATTTTTGAAATAATTTAACTATTTTATTAAATTACCTGAAAACAGTCCAGTTTTGAATGTTTAAGTTGAAACAATATAACTAGTGATTTGCATGTCTAAATGTCGGTTATGTTATCCGATAACGATCAAACATGTTACATGTCAATAAAAGTGTTATGTGCAATATCATATGCTTGCTCTTGAGTAGCTATAGGTGGAAAGTTTATATGGGCGTAAACTGTTAAAGTGAGTGCATGTTATGTGATAAATGCGTGTAGGAACTTTGTGCTTATTTGAAGTCATTAATAAACTAAGTGGTAATCATACTAGGACGTGATTGACTAACTTTGACTGATAGCTATTTTTGAGAGACAAACCGAGCAAACCAAGGTGAGTTCACACTCTATCCAAGGCATGGGATTCCCAAGGGTTGGGCATGGGTTAAAGAACTGAACGGTAACTACAAACTTGCGTATTCCCCATACAGCAGGATACGTACGACCATAAGACCATCACTCTATCAATTGAAGTCCCTCATTTATCGACTTAATCGCCGAGGCCTATGGCGAGCGGGTCATTAGTTAATAGCGCTATTAGGTTTAACAAGCCTCACACCGTGCCAGTCGGACGGGCGTGTACTAATGGACTATGGGCAAAGGGTCAATGCTGATAGACATTGACTTAGGGCACCTCTTACATTTTCGTAGCAGTCGATACGCGTGGTCTAATAACACATGGGAAGCCCCCACTAATTTTCGCAAACATGTCTGGGTGACCGCGATACGAAATAATGTGATACATGGTTTACAAAACGAACAACTGATTTACGAAACAAAAGCTATAACTAAACAATCAACTGTGAACTCGCTCAACTTTGTTGTTGACTCGTTGTTACATGCCTTGCAGGTCGTTAGGTACTCATGGAGCTTGCACAGGGAGACGTGGTCGTTGTGGGACATGGCAGTGTGTGCCATGCTAAAAACATTTCTATATTTTGTACTTAATACTTATATTGGGTTTTACAATTATGCTTCCGCTAAACACTTAACTATGTTTTGATTTGAAATACCTTCCATATTGTGTGGATGAATTTTACTTATTACTTGTTATGTTCAATATGATTGGTGGCTTGATCCTGGTCATGCCACGCCTCCAAACGGTGATACTCCGCATAGTGGATTTTGGGGGTGTGACACCTTTGACTTTTGCTTGATAAACCGTTCCTCATCCAAAGAAGCTTCCTGGTAATCACGCGTTAGAGAGGACTCTTCGGGCCGTAACTCTACATTTAACGGGTCCGCATTGTGACAACCCGAGTTTTCAAGGTCTCTATTCGACCCAACTTAGTATTTAATTGCAAAATGTGTTTGGACTTTTATTTAGATGTGCAATATAAGTGTTAATTGGTAATGGTGTATATTATACTATTAGTTGAATTGCATATTATTGAAACATAGAACTTTGCCAGGCAAACCCTTTACGAAAACACTCCCTGGCCGAAACCATCTTATGTGTTTTCGTCCCCTAGGGGACCAACGAAATCGAAGTGGGCTTTGGCCCTGTAATGAACTTATAGAGGATCTGTTTAATATATGCGTACGATTTGGAGAACACACAAACCCTAATCACACACCTCTCTCTCTCTCTCGCTACTCTTGAAACCGAACGACAGCCCTTCTCCATACCGAAGCCAAATCTAGTTTGGCCGATCATCATTAGTCTCGGTTATTGATTTACATGTCTAGTTCTTGGATAAACTTGATTGATTGTTGGTTATGTTAAGCATGTTCTTGATTGATAATTGTCGGCTATAATTGACATGGAATGATGATGCTAATTGTATTGATGATATTGATCTTGTAATGGTTTGATAAGTGTCACGTGTTATCTATGATCTATGTTGATGATATGCTCTCATAAATCTGAACATACATGTATATATATAGTTCCAGTCATGATTAATTGTGCCATGTTTCACGTGAAATACTTGCAGCCCACTACCTTAAAATCGGTCCAATAATAACATGGGAACAATAACAAATGTCGGCCACTATAAAAGAACAACATATATATATAATCGACATGCTGCCATGTTTATTAGGTGATATGATTATTAGTGTTTGTCTGTTATGAATTGTCTGCACATAGAATTATGGTCTTGGGTTCACAATGTTGCAGGTGATTGCCGTTATTATGTGAGTTGGTGTTGACCTAGGATTGAGAGTTTATATTATTAAAAGATTGATGATGGACCCATGAAAACACATTGGACCAACGAAAACACTAAGTGTTTTCGTCACTTGAGAGTTTTCGGCCACTTATTGTTTTTGTCCAATAATCTTTCTGTTTGTTTACTTTATTAGTCCACTAACCCTGTTAAGTGGTTAACCTAGTTAAGTAAGTAACTCACATGATTTTTATTAACTCTGTTAAGCATGGGACTCTCTGTTAAACGAGTAAACTCTGTTAAGTTAGTAAGTTGTAAACTTTTATTGTTTGTTAACCTTGTTAGTTAACTCTCATTATTAGTTTAGCATTTCTGTTATAAATATCAAACCGTGTTAAGTATGTTATTGGATACTATGCTTGAATAAAATGTGATTAACTGTTATGTGATGTATGATTAACTGCCAAACACTCTGAGATAATACAGCAATGCTAGATACATGTGAAACATTACGAACGTGAACTGATTTAATATACGTGCATACTATAGGACGTGATTGATTATTTGCGAGCACTTAACTTAGCATACCGAGCAAACCAAGGTGAGTTCACACTCTTTACCAAGGCATGGGATTCCCGGGGATTGGGAATGGGTTGAATGATGGATTGAACAATTACTCGTACCTACACGGCTACTAGACTATCTACCATGGTCCTCAGGTTAAGCAGGACACTTACGTAAAACCTACGTAAACAAGTACATATTACTGTCTTCCGGAGTCAGGAAGGACACTTACGTAAAACCTACGTAAAATCACACATGCTACTGTCTTCCGAAGTCAGGAAGGACACTTACGTAAAACCTACGTAAACCCCACGCGTACCACTGTCCTCGGGTAAAGAAGGACACTTACGTAAAACCTACGTAAACCTCGTACGTACTACTGTTCTCGGGTTAAGAAGAACACTTATGGTTACAAATAGTCTAGTGTACATACAACCATGGGAAGCCCCCACTAATAGTAAATACAAACATGGGAAGCCCCCACTAATAGTACATACAACATGGGAAGCCCCCACCTACTGAACATACAAACGGCTTAGTTAATAACGCATAGATATACAACGAACTTACTTACTGTGAACTCGCTCAACTAGTTGTTGACTCTCTGTTACATGCCTTGCAGGACCTTAGGTACATATGGAGCTTGCACGGGAGGCGTGATCGTTATGCGGCACGGATTGTGGAAACTTTTATGACATTACAAACTTATTACTTATGATGGGTTTTACATTATTGCTTCCGCTAAACATTGAATTATACTTACGTTTTGAACACCTTTCATATTGGTTTGGTTGAATTACATTTACTATTTACATTGTTCAATATGATTGGTGGCTTGATCCTGGTCAGTCACGCCTCCAAGCGGTGATACTCCGCGTGTGGATTTTGGGGGTGTGACAGATTGGTATCAGAGCCATTGGTTATAGAGAACTCGGTTTTAATAAGGGGAAAAACGTTTTTATTAAAACCAGACTATAACCTGTACAGTGCTCAACGGTCCACAACGACGCCTCGCTCCACGTGCAAGACTCAACATCCTAGGTAATAAGGTTTATGTTTATTGCCTACATGCTAGAATTACATAGAACTTTGCTCGTGGTATGCTTAGATTACATTGCCTACTATTCGTTACTGCCTGAGAACACTTGTGTGCTTACTCTCTTCTGTCATCGCATTATTCGCGAACCTCTCTCAGTTACGTTGCATTTTCTATAAAGATCATGGTCGGACGTGTCAACTTGACTCAAGCCCAGTTGACGGCTCTCATTAACGAACGAGTTGCTGCGGCACTTGCAGCCATACAAGCAGGAGGTATACCCTGCAGTCGTAACTAGGATCTTTAGATCCTGCACTTCTAAACCAACTCTTGTGTTTAACCTTGTCCTATTCTTATACACAATAGGTCAACACGCTCAGCCACCTGTTTGCACCTTCAAAAATCTCAAGGATTGCCGACCTAATACCTTCAGTGGTACTGAGGGAGTTGTAGGCCTCCTCCATTGGTTCGAGAGGCTCGAAACTGACTTTGAGGTACGTGATTGCCCTGAGTCCCGTAGAGTAAAGTTTGCTACTGGAACACTCGAAGGTGCTGCATTAACCTGGTGGGAAGCACAGGTTCAGATGTTAGGGCTGGCAGCTGCCAATGCCACCCCCTGGAACGAGTTCAAGGACCTAATTAAGGAAGAGTTTTGCAGTCGGGAAGACATCCACAATCTAGAAGTGGAGTTCCTCAACTTACAAATGGCGGGGTCAGAAATTGAGGCTTATACGAAGAGATCAAATGAATTAGCCACATTTTGTCCCACTATGGTAGACCCTCCCACCAAACGCATCGAGCTGTATCTCAAGGGTCTGGTGCCCGAAATTCGGAGTCATGTGACCGCAGCTAATCTTGGCACTATCCAGCAAGTCACCCGGCTTGCTCATCGCCTCACAGACCAGGCAGTAGAACAAAACAAACTACCGAAACGTGTTAAAGCTACTACAACTTGTGCTTCTAGTGACAACAAACGCAAGTGGGATGGGAACCTGAGTAAGGGGTCAACTCCGGTTCAGTATCAGGCGCAGCAGCGCAAGACTCATGATTACCAGGGTCCGAGTCAGCAATTTTCTAGTGGTCAGGGGCAGGGTGGATATCGGGGAATTCACCCACTGTGTAACAGGTGCAACAGGCACCACAGTGGTCAGTGTCGCAAGGGCCGCTGTCAGAGATGTCTCAAGATAGGTCATGAAGCCAAGGATTGCCGAAACTCACGTCCTGTAACCCAGGAACAACAACAGCAGCCTCAAGATCCACAGAATCAGCAGCAACAACAGAGTTTTAAAGGATGTTTTCAGTGTGATGCTAAAGATCACTACAAGAGACATTGTCCACATTTAAACCAGGACCAGACTCAGAACCACGACCATGGAAGCAGGGATGGCAATGGAGTTAGCGTTGGGGGAAACAATGGAAACAATGATGCCGGGGCCGCATGTACGTGATTGGTCAGGGTGACGCAAGGAACGATCCTAACGTAATAATGGGTAAGTTTCTTCTCGACGACCTTTATGTTACTGTCTTGTTTGATTCGGGTGTAAATACCAATTATATGTCCTTGAAAGTTAGTCAAATGTTAAAAACGTGCACCAACACCCTTAAACACCAAGCATGTCGTAGACTTAGCTAGCGGTAGAAGTCTAGAGGCCACACACATAGTTCAGGGTTGTAATCTTATCCTCGCTGGTCAGACGTTCTCTACCGACCTCATTCCTATAGTTTTGGGCAGCACCTGTAGCTCGCGCACCGTATCGCTTAGCTCCATCGGAAATGGAAGAACTATCGACGCAGCTACAAGAACTCTTGGATAAGGGATTTATCCGACCTATCTCTTCGCCTTGGAGAGCTCTCGTGTTATTTGTGAAAAAGAAGGACGGTACCTTCAGGATGTGCATTGGTTATCGCGAGCTCAACAAGGTGACAGTGAAGAATCGCTATCCTTTTCCACGTATCGACGACTTATTCGACCAGTTGCAAGGGTCGAGCTATTACTCGAAGATTGATCTGAGATCAGGTTACCATCAGCTGAGAGTCCGGGATGAGGACGTCTCCAAGACAGCATTCAGAACTCGCTACGACCATTATGAGTTTCTGGTTATGCCTTTCGGGATAACAAACGCACCTGCAGTTTTCATGGATCTTATGAACAGGATGTGCAAACCTTATCTTGACAAGTTTGTCATTGTTTTCATCGACAACATCCTGATCTATTCGAAGAGTTAGGAGGAACACGAGCATCATTTACGACTCATTTTGGAACTTCTTCGAGCAGAACAGCTGTACGCCAAGTTTTCAAAATGCGACTTCTGGCTTCGTGAAGTCCACTTCCTAGGCCACATGGTAAACAAGGATGGGATTCAGGTTGATCCATCCAAGGTAGATTCGATCAAGAACTGGCCTACACCTCGCACACCAACCGAAATACGCCAATTTTTGGGTCTGGCGGGTTATTACAGACGGTTCATCAAAGACTTCTCAAAGATGGCACAACCGCTTACATTACTGACACAGAAAGGTGTTGCTTATCGTTGGGGTAATACACAGGAAACAGCGTTTCAGCACTTAAAGGATAGACTTTGTAGCGCATCTATCCTCTCATTGCCTGAAGGCACCGATGATTTTGTGGTCTACTGTGATGCATCAATTCAGGGTCTTGGTTGTGTATTGATGCAACGGGATAAAGTCATTGCTTATGCTTCGCGCCAACTTAAGATTCACGAACGGAATTACACTACACATGATTTAGAGCTGGGAGCTGTTGTTTCTGCACTCAAGATATGGCGACATTACTTGTACGGCACCAAGTGCACTATCTACACCGATCACAGGAGTCTCGAACACATATTCAAGCAGAAAGAATTGAACATGCGTCAGCGTCGATGGGTCGAGCTACTGAACGATTACGAATGTGCTATAAAGTACCATCCGGGCAAAGCCAATGTGGTGGCCGACGCCCTCAGTCGAAAGGATACTACACCTAAGCGTGTGCGAGCTTTACAACTCACTATACAGTCTAGTCTTCCTTCTCAGATACGAGATGCTCAGGTAGAAGCATTGAAACCAGAAAACGTCAGGGCTGAAGCCCTACGCGGCTCAAGGCAACGCTTAGAACAGAAGGAAGATGGTGCTTACTACGTCACAGGACGCATTTGGGTCCCACTTTATGGTAACTTACGCGAGCTTGTAATGGATGAAGCTCATAAGTCTCGCTACTCGGTACATCCTGGTCCGGATAAAATGTACCACGATATCAAAACTACATATTGGTGGCCTAGCATAGCAACTTACGTCAGCAAGTGTTTGACTTGTGCGAGAGTCAAAGCCGAATACCAGAAACCCTCAGGCCCACTCCAACAACCAGAGATACCACAATGGAAATGGGAACAAATTTCCATGGATTTTGTTACTGGCCTACCTAGATCTCAGCGCGGAAATGACACTATTTGGGTGATCGTGGATCGACTCACAAAGTCTGCACATTTACTGGCTATTAAGGAAACATACAGGTTCTCTACCTTCGCAGACATCTACTTAAAAGAAGTGGTTTCGAGGCACGGGGTGCCCACCTCTATTATTTCCGATCGTGATGCACGTTTCACTTCAGAACTTTGGCAAGCGATGCATAAATCTTTTAGCTCTCGTTTAGACATGAGTACAGCTTATCACCCTCAGACGGAATGGGCAGTCTGAGCGCACTATTCAAACTTTTGAAGACATGCTTCGTGCATGTGTAATCGATTTCGGAAACGGCTGGGAAAACATCTCCCGTTAGTGGAGTTCTCGTACAACAACAGCTACCACACCAGCATTAAAGCCGCTCCATTTGAGGCATTGTACGGACGTAAATGCCGGTCACCTCTTTGTTGGGCGGAGGTGGAAGATAGTCAAATCACAGGTCCAGAAATGGTAGTTGATACTACTGAAAAGATTGCTCAGATACGACAACGCATGGCGGCAGCTCGTGACCGTCAGAAAGCATACGCCGATAAAGACAGAAAACTACTCGAATTCCAGGTTGGGGATCGAGTGCTACTCAAAGTTTCACCCTGGAAGGGTGTTGTTCGTTTTGGCAAACGAGGCAAGCTCAATCCACGATACGTTGGACCATTCGAAATCATAGAGAAAATAGGCAAGGTGGCCTACAGACTGAACTTACCAGCAGAACTCAGTGCAGTTCACAACGTTTTCCACGTGTCGAATCTGAAGAAGTGCCTGTCAGATGAGACCCTCATAGTTCCTTTGAAGAGCTCACTATCGACGAACGGTTGCATTTCGTCGAAGAACCAGTTGAAATCACGGACCGGGATGTCAAGGTCCTCAAGCACACCAGAATACCTCTTGTACGAGTTCGTTGGAACTCCCGCCGTGGCCCAGAGTTCACCTGGGAGCGCGAAGATCAAATGAAACTCAAGTATCCCCAGTTATTCGGAATCAGTGCAACCACTACTGAGGCTGAAGCTACTACAGAATTTCGGGACGAAATTCCAAATCAACGGGGGGATGATGTGACACTCCTGGGAAACCAGTAATCTTCGCAAACCTGCTCGGGGAGCCGCGATACGAAACAAGTAATCAACGTCACACAATTTAGCTTCCTCAGTAACCACATGCTAAATTTCGGGACGAAATTTATTTCAAGATGGGGATAATGTGACAACCCGAGTTTTCAAGGTCTCTATTCGACCCAACTTAGTATTTAATTGCAAAATGTGTTTGGACTTTTATTTAGATGTGCAATATAAGTGTTAATTGGTAATGGTGTATATTATACTATTAGTTGAATTGCATATTATTGAAACATAGAACTTTGCCAGGCAAACCCTTTACGAAAACACTCCCTGGCCGAAACCATCTTATGTGTTTTCGTCCCCTAGGGGACCAACGAAATCGAAGTGGGCTTTGGCCCTGTAATGAACTTATAGAGGATCTGTTTAATATATGCGTACGATTTGGAGAACACACAAACCCTAATCACACACCTCTCTCTCTCTCTCGCTACTCTTGAAACCGAACGACAGCCCTTCTCCATACCGAAGCCAAATCTAGTTTGGCCGATCATCATTAGTCTCGGTTATTGATTTACATGTCTAGTTCTTGGATAAACTTGATTGATTGTTGGTTATGTTAAGCATGTTCTTGATTGATAATTGTCGGCTATAATTGACATGGAATGATGATGCTAATTGTATTGATGATATTGATCTTGTAATGGTTTGATAAGTGTCACGTGTTATCTATGATCTATGTTGATGATATGCTCTCATAAATCTGAACATACATGTATATATATAGTTCCAGTCATGATTAATTGTGCCATGTTTCACGTGAAATACTTGCAGCCCACTACCTTAAAATCGGTCCAATAATAACATGGGAACAATAACAAATGTCGGCCACTATAAAAGAACAACATATATATATAATCGACATGCTGCCATGTTTATTAGGTGATATGATTATTAGTGTTTGTCTGTTATGAATTGTCTGCACATAGAATTATGGTCTTGGGTTCACAATGTTGCAGGTGATTGCCGTTATTATGTGAGTTGGTGTTGACCTAGGATTGAGAGTTTATATTATTAAAAGATTGATGATGGACCCATGAAAACACATTGGACCAACGAAAACACTAAGTGTTTTCGTCACTTGAGAGTTTTCGGCCACTTATTGTTTTTGTCCAATAATCTTTCTGTTTGTTTACTTTATTAGTCCACTAACCCTGTTAAGTGGTTAACCTAGTTAAGTAAGTAACTCACATGATTTTTATTAACTCTGTTAAGCATGGGACTCTCTGTTAAACGAGTAAACTCTGTTAAGTTAGTAAGTTGTAAACTTTTATTGTTTGTTAACCTTGTTAGTTAACTCTCATTATTAGTTTAGCATTTCTGTTATAAATATCAAACCGTGTTAAGTATGTTATTGGATACTATGCTTGAATAAAATGTGATTAACTGTTATGTGATGTATGATTAACTGCCAAACACTCTGAGATATTACAGCAATGCTAGATACATGTGAAACATTACGAACGTGAACTGATTTAATATACGTGCATACTATAGGACGTGATTGATTATTTGCGAGCACTTAACTTAGCATACCGAGCAAACCAAGGTGAGTTCACACTCTTTACCAAGGCATGGGATTCCCGGGGATTGGGAATGGGTTGAATGATGGATTGAACAATTACTCGTACCTACACGGCTACTAGACTATCTACCATGGTCCTCAGGTTAAGCAGGACACTTACGTAAAACCTACGTAAACAAGTACATATTACTGTCTTCCGGAGTCAGGAAGGACACTTACGTAAAACCTACGTAAAATCACACATGCTACTGTCTTCCGAAGTCAGGAAGGACACTTACGTAAAACCTACGTAAACCCCACGCGTACCACTGTCCTCGGGTAAAGAAGGACACTTACGTAAAACCTACGTAAACCTCGTACGTACTACTGTTCTCGGGTTAAGAAGAACACTTATGGTTACAAATAGTCTAGTGTACATACAACCATGGGAAGCCCCCACTAATAGTAAATACAAACATGGGAAGCCCCCACTAATAGTACATACAACATGGGAAGCCCCCACCTACTGAACATACAAACGGCTTAGTTAATAACGCATAGATATACAACGAACTTACTTACTGTGAACTCGCTCAACTAGTTGTTGACTCTCTGTTACATGCCTTGCAGGACCTTAGGTACATATGGAGCTTGCACGGGAGGCGTGATCGTTGTGCGGCACGGATTGTGGAAACTTTTATGACATTACAAACTTATTACTTATGATGGGTTTTACATTATTGCTTCCGCTAAACATTGAATTATACTTACGTTTTGAACACCTTTCATATTGGTTTGGTTGAATTACATTTACTATTTACATTGTTCAATATGATTGGTGGCTTGATCCTGGTCAGTCACGCCTCCAAGCGGTGATACTCCGCGTGTGGATTTTGGGGGTGTGACACGCATCAATGAGACTTTGAATACCATCCAGCTTAGATCAAAGCTCGATAACCTTCCGATGTAAGTTACCGTGTTTGAAAAGAAGAGCTCTAAGAGTAACTTTAAGCAACCGGAGTTTCTTTACGACCCAGAACTGATGCACACCATCTATATTCGACTCCCAAGACCTTTTAACAAGATCCAAAAATTCTGGCTTGTGGATCAGAAAATTTGCAAACTTAAAAGATCTACGTTTACACACCTCAGCTTTTGGGATTTTAAGGATACAAGGGCAGTTTATTTCTTCTTTTATTAGGTTATAAACTTGTGTATTATAAAAGTCCATTAAATCCACTTATTTCTTCTTTCCCCATTCATGACCTATTGCTTTGTACCTAAATATTAGTTTTTATTCTTCCCTACTTAATACATGTTATCTCAATCAAGTAATCAAAACTAAAGAGGAAAACAATTACAAAAAATGATATGCACTTTTCAATTTGAATTCACATACAGAACTAACATGAGGCTATCAACCTGCAAATATGGCTTGTTTGGCATTTAGTCAACGAAACGCGGGCTGGATCTCTCCTCCAAGTGGATGTTAATAGCTCGGAATGAAAATGGGCTTGCTCCATGTGAATGGCCCCATCAATTTAAGAGATCCAATTGTGTTTGGACTACATATCCGGTGAAAACAGAGGCAATTTTGCTTGGGTTTCAGGCAGTTTTGCGTTTGCACCACATCCCCATTCCATTTTGCGAGTCAGTTGATGTCGGTCATCAAACGATAGTGGGATCCTCACATGTTAGGCATGTGAGAGAAATAAACTGAGATAATTAACTTGGTTAGTTATAAAGGATTAAACCAGCAACAAAAATAAACTTAAAGGATGTTTTTAGCAAGTTTTAAACATTAAGGCTGGAACCTGCAAGTTTGAGGAAACATAAAGGATGTTTTGTGCAATTTACTCGCAAAATAATAAACTAAAGATAAGTATATAGATTATATTAGAATATAAATATAAATATAGAGATATAATTATAGATAAATGTCGACTTAAAATATGGGATAACAGATAAATTATTTTAAAACTTGTAATTTTTAAGATAAAAATAAACATAAATATATGGCAAGAAAACTAAAAAATAGATGTCTCTTGTATCGACACGTGTCCATAAATTGGTTTCTTTTATTATATGTATAGATTTACATTTTGTATATTATTATTCGTCTCACAATAAACCTTTTAATTCTTTGTGTTATTTATTAAATTTAAAGATTTAATTATAAAGGAAAATGAAATAAATAAATAAATAATTAAATAAATAAAAAAAACTAATATTTATATATTGTACATTTGTACTATTGGTTTTAACGCTCTTATTATAAAGGAAAAGAGAATAATAAAACTGTTATTTATCAAATTTTAGTATAGGATTTAAGTGTTTTAATTAAAAGAAAAAGACTCATGAAAAATAATATTTCAAAAATCGGTCCAAAACTCGCTCCCCAACCAGATCGAACTCATGACCTTTGTTTCGTGTGCACTTGTCCTTCTAACCCATTTAGTAAGCTGATTCTAACTTCATTTATGCTAACACTAATTAGCAAGTTCTATATACTGATTATACATAACTAGGTTATCACCCGGGTGCTACCCGGGTTGGAGAAAACTATTAATATAAATATCAAGTGTACAAATAAAATAAAATATAAAGTCTCATGTTACATAAATTAGTGATACAGTGGATACAAATCCGACCTTGTTTTACATTTTGAAATTCATATTTTTGACTGAAGAATGAAGTTCAAAGTTCAAACATGATTTATTTCTTTCCATATGCGACATATATTATTTTTTCAACTGCTCATTTCTATTTTTTCTCATGTTTGTGTTACCGTTTTTAATTTAGTAATCTATAACAATATCACACGAATAAAAAAATAAATATACAGCTTACATTTAGTAATACAGCTTGTCAAAACTTCTCTCAAAACATAGAAATGCTTAATGAAATCCCAAAAGAGCATCTTTTAAACTATGTATTTGACCATTATCAAACTTCTCTCAAAATATTTAGTAATACAGCTTGTCAAAACTTCTCTCAAAACATAGAAATGCTTAATGGCACTGTATTTCTAAAAGCTGCCATTTTTCTCCTGCCATAGGTAGAACAGGATGATCATACATTCCATCAAAGTACAAGTTCATGAACCCGTGTACTCATTATTCCGGGCCATCCAGCATCAGCTTTTCGTTTCATAAAATCAGGTTTTGAACTGGGAAAAGTGGGATTTGAATCTGGTGTGGTTGTACACCCACGCAAAGCTGCTAATTCAACCAGGTTTTTTCGTTTGTTATTTGAAAACCCCATCCTTAATATGGTAAAATACAAAAAAAAAGAAAGAAAAAAAAAAGTTAGCATTAAAGGTGGCAGATATTTTAAAGCACAGAAATATGTAAACATTTGATATAGCATACTTTAAAACAGGGCAACCGTTAGAACCCACACAGCGAAAAAAAATTCTCTTAGAAACGGCCGCTCAAGATTGCCTACTTCATTAGCCAAGTGACGAAACAGCATTTCAAATTTTAGTCAAAGAAGATTTGACATGCAGTCCCTTCTCTGAAAGCCTTTTCAACCTTCCATATAAAAATATCAATATTAAAATATAGAGCTTATATTATTATCATAACTGGCATAGAAGCAGTGGATGTATACTTAGTATTAAATCAATATCGTAATGTCTAAGCGTGAAGGTTTTATTGCAAGAATAAGTCAAGTAGAATGGTTGAAGAAAAAAATCCCCAAATAATAAAAGCGAAAAAAATATAATATAATTGATTTCATCATATTTGAAAAACCCGCTCCTTAATAACTGTTGCAGTATCTAAAAGAGATTACCAGGCAAGTTCTAGGACTCTTTGCATGTTTTTGGGGACGGAAACATTCTCCATCTAATTCAAGCCCATCCTTTTCCAAGGAATCATCATCATGATAAACCATTTAAATCAATAAGAATCATGTAAGTAAAATGATGACTAAAAAAAGAATTAAAAAAAATAAAAGATAATCACCTCTTCTTCCTCAGCCTCTTCTACATGCTCAAAACGGGCCTTCATTGCTCGAAAAAGGGGACCCGAATAATATCATTCACCTACAATTATAATATATTATAAAACTATATTCGGAGTTCAGATATGTAGCACACAAACGTTATTGTTTAAAGTCCATAATTTTTGGCTAGTCTAGTGAACCTTTTCATAGACTTAATAATGGAAAAGGATAAAGGGAGGTCTTCCTCAGTCAACTTCTTTAGTAACATGCCAAGTAAGCCCTTATTTATCATGTTTATATATATATATATATTTGGTAAAAAATATATTACAAACCACAAATGCATCATATCAGTAGTCCATTCGGATGAATCTAATACCACTTCCTGGATAAATTTTCCAGCCACTGAAACGGCAGAGCTCTCCTATCAACAAAAGTAAAATTAGAACCAACTCCTATAAGAACTACAATCTTTGCATCGTAACGAAATTTTCCCTCAATGTAGTTCAAAATATCCATATATTAACAATTGATAAAGAAAAGGACAAAATATGGGTTAATCACTTAACTGAATCCAAACTATAAGATTTCTAAAATACCTTTGATTTGGTTTTAAAGAACATCTATTAAAAATACTCATAAATTTCTACCTAATCAGTTTGATAGAGTTTCTAAGAGCAGAAACAAACCTCTGTCAATGCGAAGATAGTAACACAAAAGCACATCTATTAATATCAACACCAAAGCCACACCTAATCAATTTATGCAAAAGTAAAAAAAAAAACGAACGATTAAAAATTTACAGAGCGATCTTCGTTTACTCACCCAAAAACTTGAAATCCTTTAAACCCTTATAATCAGATTAAATAGAAACAAACCAAAAACAAAGAAACTAACTATAAGGATTGCATATCAGAAACCCTAAATATATGAATGGTACATTTCTTCTTGAATTCGCTTGATTTGTTCAATGGTATGTTCATCGATTGTCGTATATCGGACATGAAACCGAAAAGGCATAACTGAGTTACAACCTTTGTCGTCGCTCCTATTTATCCGCCCCCTTATTTGTCAATCACTCGGTGTGCATACACCAACAATCTCAATCCTAATGGCATGTATATTTAATGATTAAAGATGTTAATGTAAACAATAAGAGCAAAGAATAATAGCGCCGTACTGTGTCATCATATCGACTTGAGAATTGGTGTAAGATGTCAATGCCATGAGCCTAACAATATGTCCAACTGACACAGATCTTCAGATTTAAATGAATTTTAGAGAAACAAAACGTCATGAATGCGGTGAAAATCACTAACATTGAAAATCAAACGAAAATGGTATCTTTCATAGACTGACGCTTTGTCTTGAAAATAAGTGTAAGATACACGTATATCTGCAGGTTTACTTATGGACATGTCAGCAAGCAAGATGGGGGAGGGTCCTGCAGTTTAGCTAAGGAGTCAAAACCGGTTCATATTGAAATAAGTCATTTTAGAATGGTTTGAACAACCAGGGTCATGTTGGGTTAGGACTGTAAAAAGGCTGCATGATCAGCTGATCCCGGTCCATTTATATAATTCAACTAACCAAAAAGTGTGATCAATCAACCAACACAATAAGCAAACCTTATATGTATGTCCATATTTTGGGCAACTCTTGGGCTGATCCATGATCCAATAACTCAGCCCTTTAAGCAAATCATTATATACGCAGTAAAAATAAATACTTATCAAATTTTAATCCATCCATGCAAAGGAACAAATTAAAACCTCTAGTGATTTCTAAAATAAACCAAATTAGCAAACACCTTAAAGATTCATTAATTGCCTACACCTTAAAGATCCATTACAATAGTCTAAAGCATTTAATAATCAAGTTCAAACACAACATTATACATTGAAATAAGAACTATCTCATAGACAATAAAGTTACGACAAAGATTGTAGCTTAAAAAAGATACATATTCTGGGGTGGGCGGGGAGGACCACCGGCCAGGGCCCGATATTTCGAGGGGCAAGTTTTTTTATGAAAAAAATCTGATATGTATATGTAAAATATTTTTTTAATCAGGTACATCCATACAAACACCAACATAGGCCCCCTTAAAAAACTATTCTTATGGTTTAGATTAGTTATTAACCCCTTTGGCATTAGGTTTAGACCTTTAGTGAGCCAAATACCCAATTTCGTTAAGGCCTAAGGGCACATTTTTTCAAGCTCGAACAGGGTACATGAATTCTTAGGGCCGGCCTTATTCAACAATCGGTGACCACTTCCAAGACCACATGTGTAGCTTAAAAAGGATACATATTCATCTTAAAAGATGTATAGTGGACTTTTTAAACCATCATACTTGTCTTTTTGTAGCAAGAACAATTATCATTAATAAAAATAAAATAACTTTCATGTACCATCTTGCTAACCACAACAACGTCTTATATTGAACTGGTGCAAAGATCAAGTAATGCTGATTTACACTATAAAAGTCATTACTGAATACTTTCAATAAAAGTAAGATGATTCTTTATTTAAAATAAAAATTAAAATAACACATAATGTACATTATACTAACCATTTATATGAAGCCGTTGTCTGGAAGTCCAATGACTCCGATCACGAAGGATGTTTCGATATCACAGTTTCTACCTACATTAAACACAAGTTCAACATATTAACACTTGGTAATATTGAACTTCCTATTTATCTAAAACAAAAGTCACTTCGATTCAGGGCAAACTTAACGAAAACATGGAACACCAGATGACACATAAACAGTAGTATAAAACAATAGGCGAAACATTTAACTACGCACACTCACGCACAGAACTTATGATAGTGAACAGTCCAATCACAAGTAAAACCATTATAAATATTAACGGTAAGCCAAGTTCGCACGCACCTCCCAAACAACCACACTCACTGGCTTCACCAGCAGCATCTGAACTTAAGTTTCATTAAATTGCCTTAATCGGTGTGATGTCGTCTTGGCTGATCTTTCCCATCTCTTTTAACTTGTACAGAACACACTCTGCAGCCCTGTTGAATACCAAAACATCATACCAGAAGCTTATTAAGTTATTAAATTCTTGTTATATAATATTTTATATATTTTATACTTACACGACGACTCCATCGCCATCAAAATCAGCTGCCTCGAGGTCAGAAGTTGTAGTATTTCTTTTAAGAACCCATTTAACCAACGATCCTTGCTTTCATTCGGTGTACAGCAAAGCGAAAGTGAACAGCAACTGCGCTACATAAACCGTACCCAATAAGATCCAAAACACAACAAACACACGGCTGCCAGTTGTTGAAAAACATGTATGTATGTACCCGAGGCCTGTAAGCGTTGCAACAACACAATAAAACACGTGAACAAAGTCCAAATCTTCAACTTCAAGTAGCAGGTAAGAGGTCAAACGGGTCGGGATGGGTTGAATCACAATTTTTTTTTAAACTTGAGAAAACTATGTTACAACAATAAAAATACCCCCACCCCATTAATGAATAATAACTTCCCCTTTTTAAATTGGTCAAGCAAGTGCCTACACCAACCTCGTCCCTTTGAGCCAATCCTCCAATCTTAACCTTCTCACTTTATTATTTTATCTATAACATATTTTATGTTTCTGTAAAACTTTTAAAAATTCTTTTGATTTTATAACAATTTCACCTTGGCATTGATCTTAAGAAGCACATCATTTACTCACATCAGTCAAATACATTGTGTGAGAGGTCGAAAGTCGGCTAGACATTTTTTTCTTCCATGCACCTTAAAACAAAGAAATGTAAAAATAGGTTTCAGTCAGCCATGTAACTTCTGATACGGGTCAACTGTAGTCACAATTAGGGATGAGCATTTGGCATCGGGTACCGGTACCGAACTGGTACCGTACCGGGTATATTCGGTACCGGTACCGGTTCCCATTTTCCCCATTTTGCGGTACCGGTACTGGTACGGTACCAGTATTTACGTATTTACGGGTAAAACACCGGTAAATACCAGTACCGTACCGGTACCAAACCGAACAGGTACCGCACTCATCCCTAATCACAATCTGATGTGGCTACCACGTAGACAGTTTGTGCTGACATGTGGAATGCCATCTAGGTCATAAACTTGGTGAGTAGGTAGCTTCAACTGGTTTATCCCATTTGATATATCTAGTTTTCAACTAAATTATATGACTTTGGTCATTTTGAACCAGTTTTGAGAGAAAATGTAACTTTTTTTTAACTAAATTGATGAAAATACATTAACTCTCACCATTGGTCATTTCCATGAGTTATCTGCGCACCAAAATGTGTAAGGAGAAAACCGCCCTTCCGAAATCACCTCATGTTGAGAATTTAACGCCCTCCTTGGTCACAAAAATCACAACTGCAAGCAACAACCTATCCAAAATTGTTACAATATTCTAACCAAAGGGCAAATTAAATCAATCATATCATAGTGAAATATCAAAAAATCAACTGGGATATATAAAAAATTGATTACTTTTTACCTGTGCGTGTCAAAATGGGTACGACTGGCCCAGAAACTTGTTTTTCTTGATTTTCATAAAAAAAAAAGTTCAGTATTAGATATGATCAAAAAGTAAACATCAATATAGTAATTTATTTTGAAATAAAACAAATCTGGAGGTTATATGCATTTTTGGTGACTTTCGCCTGTTTGACCCGTTTAAGTTTGAGCTATATTAAATAAAATTAACACATTTGACGGACCTGTTAGTGATAAATTAAACTGAATTATCCCTTTAGCCATACATGGAGTAAACATGATAAAGTGTGACATCTTCTTACCCATCAAGCTCACGTAAGCCAAGGCTTAACATCAGAGACCAAGTGTCAACAAACAAACAATAACAATTTGTCCATTTTATAAAGAATAAGCAAGAAAAAATAAAACAATTTTGATTGTGTTAGACCATAACTGGAACCACCTCAACATCACCCACAATTAGGTAAAAGGACATAGAATGAAAGCCCCAAATCAGAATCATAATATCACAAAAACCTAAAAACCTACAAATTGTAATTATTCATTAACTTTCAACATATCGAGTAAAAACCTACAAATCATAATATCACAAAAACCTAAAAACCCTAAACCGAGGTCTGAACTTCGGAACAACATATCGAGTAAAAATGATCAAATTAACAATTACCAGAACGAAATTATTGTCACATCCAGGTCTAGTAGGGGCTTTATCATCACGGTGAACTATATCGCCGGCGCGTGCACCTTCCAACCAAAGAATTACAGGCAAAGGATAGTTCGGCTCTAGGTGAAGCCCTAGGTGAAGAAATCGGTGAAATCGGGATGAATAAACTGAAAAAATAAATAAATTAAAAGATGAACATATGACAGAGAACATCAAATAGGAATCGACATTATCAAACATGAATCTATATTTAAAGAACTTTTACCTGTTTGGTGAATCCTTTGGCGAAGACGATGATGGATCCAGTACACCGATGAATGAGAGGGAGGCTAGGGTTTAGAAAAGTGAGGTTGTAAAGTAATATTGTTTGGAAAAGACCATATATACGATCCATTTATTTTGACCCGAATCCGAATTCCGACCCAGTTTAGAAACGGATCCCGCCTCCCATTTTGCTCATATGTTTTCCCGCCTAAAAACCTTGTGAGATTGAACCACAAGCTGACACCTCATCTTTGAAGCCCTCATAACATGCCAAGTAAGCCCTTATTTATCATGTTTATATATATATATAGATTATTAGGACTATTTGTATTTTATTTGAATTGAGAATAAAGATAGTTGTACCAGTCGTCTCCTTCCTTTACTACATAATTCAATTCGTGAACCTCCTGTTAGTATTATTTCCTTTTTGTTTAAGTTTGAATTTTGAATGCTATAAAGGTTCAACAAATAATAAATGAAGGAATGAGAATATGAAGAACAGAAAAAGAATCAAAAGCGTTATAGAAGTATACTAAACAAGACGAGTTCCCGGGCGAGATCTTTGAACTCAGGCAGTGTCTCCGAGCTCCGATGGGTTGGGTATTCCGACGAAAAACTCCGCGTATCACCTGTGACGAGCAGGTTCTCCGGCAATGTTTGTTTCTTTCCGGCGGAGCTCCGGTTGTCCTGGCAAGAGTGCGAAGTTATACGAAAGATGTTATCAAACAGTGAGGGTGTCGAGTTGTGTGAAAGGTATCGAAACAGGTTGTGGGATGTTGGAGATGGTTGGAAGAGTCGGTTTTTATGGGCTCATGGGTCGCCAACGTGAATGTACGGTTCGTGACTGGAGTCTAAAAAGGAAATGCGGAAATCAGTCCCGAAAATGGCAACGCGGTAACGGGATTTCAATCCCGAAATCAAAGGGGCTTGTTGACTTCATCGTTGTCAACAGTTGTATGGCGGCAAATTTGGTTTCAAAGCTCCAGAATTTACAATGTGCCCCTTAGACAATACTAACTGTGCTAACTAAGTT
Organism: Helianthus tuberosus; assembly: GCA_030545235.1. Lineage (NCBI taxonomy): Eukaryota > Viridiplantae > Streptophyta > Magnoliopsida > Asterales > Asteraceae > Helianthus > Helianthus tuberosus. Next base: position 44,043 of record JARYGA010046255.1, read on the forward strand.
AACTCTAACTAGTTTATAATGAAAACTTGAAATGTAAAGGATTAATTAAATTAATTAACTAGAATTATAAATAACTAATTTGATATTAGAATAGATCCTTTATTTCGCGAAAATTTTCCAGAGGTTTCCAAGGTTAGGATCTGGATTTCAAAACGGGTCGGATTTTGGGAGCCCATTTTGACGGATGTATGGATGATTTTGTATATTGTTACTTGCAAGATTGTTGTGATGATTGTTGAGTTCTAAAAAGAAAATTAACACATATTTATAAACATGGGAAAACCTCTAATTATAGGGGAAACAATGACAAATTTTTTGTAGAATTTAAACACTTAGAAAAATATATTTTTACAAGACTTTTTACATCAAAAATTTCAAAGTGTTTAGCTATAATTTTCCCAAATTTTTATACAAAATACAAGTTAAGAAAATAGTGTTTTTCTTAAGAATTAAAATGGATATAAA
>JARYGA010046256.1:0-26673 GCA_030545235.1 Helianthus tuberosus
AAGTTTATCATCAGATGGAAGTATTCAAGTTGTTGTGTTGGAGATTGTAGGTTTTAAGCAACGCAAAGTATAAAAGTGTGGAGCATAGAGTGGTAGTGAATCCTAATGAAGAGAGAGTTTCCTTGGCTTATTTCTATAATCCCAGGAATGAAATGCTTATTCAACCTATATCAGAACTTGTCACATCCGAAAGTCCTGCACTTTATCCGCCAATGATATTCGAAGAATACAGACGTTTCATTCGGACAAAGGGTCCACAAGGCAAACTTCAGGTGGAGTCTTTAAAATCTACAGGATAATCACTAATCCATCATCATTTTCCTCGAACATTTTTATGTACTCCTGATGAAGTTAACCCTGATGGGGGTGGTAGATATGTTTGGAAGAGAAGAGACGAACAAAGATCGAGTTAATGATAATCATGGAAAGAAGATAAAAGATAAAGTTTGGTTGAGTTAATTAGTATCTATAAGTTTGGTTGAGTTAATTAGTATCTACATGTCAAAGAAAATGAAAGTTTGTGTGTTTATGTTTATCTAGTTGTTTAGTTGCTTATTACTAGGAGTTTGATACTTTAAAGGTTTTTTTTTTGTTTGGTAAGGAAGATATTTAGTATAAATAAGATTCCTTGTAAATTATATATATATATATTCTTTCCATTAAATCTAACTAACTCTCAAATCAATATCCACCATTAGATTTGGCTGAGATTAAATCTCAGTCACTTAAACTCACAAAAATAACTGCTATTGTAGCAGTTTAGGGCGGTTCTTTACAGTTTCCTTCAGTGGTGGCTACCTCCCCCATTATCTTCACAATTCCCCAGTTCAGGGCAGTTTCTCAGCCGGTGGTTTTTCCCACATTATTCTGGATTCACACGTAACTTCGCAGTTCGCCCCACTTCCCCTATATACTCGGCTCCTCTTCTCTCATGTCGTTCTTCAAGTATTATCAATGGTGCAATCCTGAGTTCAGTTTAGGGTTCAACTCTCTCATCTTCTCTACTACAAAAAACCCTAGCTCCATATTTGAACAGACATTTCTCCCTCTGCATTCCAGGTATCAGTTTTATCCCACATCAATTTGTGACATCGCCTTTTCATCATCTTATTCGACATCGTTTATTCATCTCATCTTCACCGTTTCATCAAGAACTACCATTTCTTGCACTCAGAACATCCTTAAGGTATAATTTCATCACATTTATTTCAATTCCGAATTTGATTATACTCGTTTGTATCTTAGTGGTTTATACTGTTAAATTATTGGTTCCATTTAGGGTTATTTCTACTTGCTTATGGAGGACATTCAACCAGTTCAAGGTATGTAGGTTCATTATTTATATATTTTTTTTTTGTCAAAATTCAATATTTTTTCATGTAACCCAGTGAAATCAAAAGGCAAAATGAAAATAGAACTTCACTAAAATTGTTAAGTGAAGATCGCAATTCAAACAAAAAGAAAGCTAACTCTCACACAAATGAGAAAAAAAGGTACCGTTTAAAGCCAAAATCTTGCACAAAATCAATAGTGAAGAAAGGGACATCCAAGTGCAAGCAACCAGAGATAGATAGCAAGCAAGTGCCTCAAAAACCCACCAAACTAATTATTGATTACATAAATGGTTGATTCAAAGCATGTAACTAAACTTTCATTACTTATTGATCCTTATTTTTTTTTAAATTTCTTGCCTTTTGGTAAAATAACATGATTAAACGTTAACCATTTTCATGTTTGGTATCTTGCAGTTTAAGTGGCACTTAATACTCTTTTAACAAAAGGGAGATAAGTAAACAAGAGTAAGTATCATATCATGTATTAGCTTTACTTTTATTGAGGTGCAATCTTACAACATGATGAAGCATATTGTAAAGTATATATCTATATATTTGGAAATCAAAACCTGATTTGACTTTTCATGCCCCAACACGCAAGCGCAATAAGCAATATTGCAGTTCCAAGGGATGGTTGAAAATGAGTTAATGCAGCCCCATTTTCACATTAACGGGTTGGTATCGCCCTGTTATAAGCACCATTAAAGTTAATTTTTGGATTAAAAGCGGTTGAATGTTATAATGAAATTGTACCATATTTATATCAGTGGGTTAAATTGCCCCTCTGGTGTTCTTGCATCACTTACGTTGCTTCATTCTTTGACTTTAAAGTTAATTACCTTTTCATGTTCTTGTATGTATGCTATTGAATCTTATCATCATTTTATTATAATGTTTTATGTTTGTCAGGAAGGATGCTTAGAAGGGCTATGTGACACTTTTATGTCTAGCTGCTAATGGTGGCAATGACGAAGGAATTCAAATATTACTTTGATATTTTTATATTATTGAATTGATATATATGAAGAAAAGTAATAATAAAGCTATGAATGTTATCAGCAATCGAGATCCTCCAATGATTATGCATACACTCCCGAAAACAAAATCTCGAACATTTTTGCTCGACATAACTTACAAGAATGGTATAGTTGGGATATTCCCAGTGATGAAAATTCATCTATTCTCTTACTCTTCTTATAATTTTTTTCTTTTTTCTTAACACTTTACAGGTTTGCAGACGTTACACATCTTATTATAGCATTAGAGAGTAATGTTCAACAAGACTCCAATGTTGGGAATGTTGGGATTCAGTGGTGTCAATTTTACTTTTTATCAAAACGGGTTTGATATATTTTATTAACTAAATACATAATTAATAAAAACACGGAGCGGAATAAATATAAAAATCGACACCAAAAGTGAACCGAACAGGATCATGGTTACAAACATGCAAATACGATACATAAAATAATTAATCTACCGATGAGAAAAATTATACCCTTGTGGTTAATAATTAACCGTGTGAGACACCGAGGTACAACGAACGAGTGCTAGATACGAACATGAACCGAGCGGTGGTGGCTTTGGATTGGCCGGTCGTCACAATACAAAGGATAGGAAAAATTGGGCGGCACTTTCTTTAGAAGTGGCTGCTGTGTTTTCCTATTGTGATTGTATCACAAAAACCAAAAAGAATTCCTTTCTTTTGCTGTGCTTCTTATTATATGATGATCTCACAAAAATATTCCTTTTATGTCTTACGACAGAAGACTATCATCAACATTAAGGATGATTAACTAAATATATAGTAATATATTTAGGTTAACATCTCTAATTATCTCTTAGGTCCCAAAGCCCAATATAATAAGTTCAAGCCCAGACGCGATACGAAGCCCGAAAAATAAAGTTTAATTAAATAAGTAATTAAACGTTATATTATTTATAACCCGTATAAATAATAAATCCCGTTTTTCGTGGATATATAATTATTCTAGATAGTTATATATTTCGCTCTGTTAATTGTTCGTGGTCACCAGTTAACCAAGTTAAGTGGATTGAATGTTCGTTGCCCAAGGTGTAACTCTTACGGGTCATAGCTCGGTCAGCAGCATTGACTTATCGAACCCGTACACATAAATCCAACAATCTCCCACTTGGACGACATTCGATACAATCCTCATAGCAAACAGTCAGCGGCGCTCTAGCTGCATATGGCTGCCCCCAACAAGGTATGACACTTTAAAGTCATTAACCAAAACACCTTGCCATTAGTAACAACTTACTATTGCAAGACAATATATTTATGGTAATTGTTGTCATTTATCCTTTCTGTAAAAGACATAAATTGAATCAACGAGACATGGATTAAGTTCATTCTCATATGGTGTTCAATTATTATTGTTCTCGATCAAGAGTCAAAGTGGCCCGAACAAACACACAGTAAGTTTGGGTAAGGCCTTACACTTCACCAGCTTGAATCAACGAGGGTGCCACAATGTCTAACTGTTACATATCATGTAAGAGTACAGAATCCCATATCGACTACATACAACTCCCACTGAACTTCAGAACTATTCCCAATTAAAGCCTTTATGACTGGCAGTTACGCGATAGCGGTTGACAGTAATCAAAGAATAATCCTTGGTAAACGGAAGTTTTCTAATATGTATCTCAGGTCAAAGGATACTAAATGAGTATACCAATATCAAATCATCTTATGACTAAGATCCATGAAGATGATTTGATGCGAGTTACATCCAACGTCATTCTTAATGAGGTCTGTGAATTTGGAAGTCAACTCCTTGAGTCCAAAGTCAGAATAGTCTTAATTCAGAATCGTTCCCACGAGTCTGACCGACTACGGATAGTTTAGAATGCAAGATTCACGGGTTAAACGTATTAAAATCGAACACAGTTATAAGATTCAAAATTGCATTTAACCAGTAAATCAAAATTGAATTCAAAAGTACAACTGTTAAAAGTTCGTACATCCAAATACTAAATCAAAACATACTGCTAGCTAATCTAAGCCCGATAGCACCCATGAGCTGATCATGCTTGTCCTGAGTCATGGGCTTAGTAAACGGGTCTGCTAGGTTTTGATCTGTGTTCACTTTGCTTATCACGATGTCTCCACGTTCCACAATTTCCCGATGTAGTGGAACTTTCTTAGAATGTACTTAGCCCTGTGATGAGACCTGGGCTCTTTGGCTTGAGCAATAGCACCTGTGTTATCACAGAACATCTCGATGGGTTTCTTAATGCTTGGAACCACATCGAGGTCGGTTATGAATTTCTTCATCCAAGCAGCCTCCTTTGCAGCATCTGATGCGGCTATTAGGATATTTTGGATCAACAAAACCGCCTGGCTGAACCATATAGACATCTTCAGAGAGATGCCCATTAAGAAAAGCGGTTTTGACATCCATTTACCATATCTCGTAGTCATAGTACGGGGCTATGGCAAGCAATATCCTGGTCGATTTGATCATAGCAACGGGCGAGAAGGTTTCATCATAGTCAATACCCTGAGTTTGAGTGAAACCCTTCGCAACTAGCCGTGCTTTAAAGGTGTGTACATTTCCATGCATATCAGTTTTTCTCTTGAAAACTGTAACACCTCGAAAATTTATGCCCAATAATATATCAACACGTGTCATGGACTTTAAACGTGTAAAGAAGTGATTTAGAGGGACTAAAGCTGACAAACAAGGAAAGTATGTGAATAAAAGGGTTCAATATGTCAACAATGGATAAATATATCCTTCAATAGCCCCACTTGATGTTTATACCCTTAAACGAATAAATCATGGATTATACGAAGCTAATTGTGAAAGAAAGTGAGGAATTACAAACTACATGGGTTAAATGTGTCAACATGTTTAAAGTATACCTCTGAGTGACCTTTTAGCAAACCCGAAGCTTTGTAATGATTAATTATACTCACGAGAATAAGTGATAAAAATTTCACAAGGTTTCGTTAAAGTATGAGAAAGTTATGACAATATTCGTATACAAGAGGTTAAAAGCGTTAACGTTGAAATTTAAGGCTTACGGGTGATCATGAAGTTAACCAAGGACTTAACAATGTTTGGTTATGTCTTGGAGCCCTTAAAAGTCAAGTTAGAGGGTTGAAATTGCAAGAAAAGAAGTTAAAACCACGTTTGGAGGGACCAGGGACCTAAATTGCAATTGTTGAAAGTTTGTTGACTGGACATGACCCTCACACGGGCCGCGTAAGACCAGGCCCAAGTCTTACGCGGGCCGCCTAAGGTGCCCAGCATTAGAAAAACATGCCAGCTGCCAGTTGAGCCTGTTTAACAGACTTAGGGAACTCGTTTTTGATACCAGGGGCTTGTTTGATGGTTTATTATGGCCTAGGGACCCCTGTAATGATCCCATAACATCCATAGACCTTGTTGGAATGATCTTGGAGCTCTAAGAAACCTATATAAGGGCCATGACTTCATTTGTTCAAGTGCTCATTCACTTGCAACAATTCAAGCACTCATTTCTGGAGGTAGCTGACTTGGGAGAAGATTAAGAAGTGTAGAAAAGATAGCAAGGACCTTAAGTAAGAGTTCTAATCCTTGTTTAGTTCTTTTAATTAGCTTATAAACCAAAAAGTCAAACCGTCGTAATTAAGATTTGACTTCGTCATTAATCTTAATTTGTCCAGTCAAATTGCAAATTGAAAGTACCTATGAGTTGGTAATTATGTGGGCAATAAACCCTTAAAAGGGCACCCCCTGATTCCCACTCTAACTAGGTCAATTGTCGGGTCAAACTTGATTATAAAAAGTCAACAGGAAGCTTATTTTCAAATTAATGCATAATTAGCAATGTAGAAGCTATGCAACCTATTTTGTCATTAATATAACTTGGTAATTAATGTAAGAACATGTCTAAACATGTTCAACTCGACAATTTTCAGTTTAAGCTCGGTTCGGAACCGAAAGTAGCAAAAGTAGACTTTTTCTTTGACTTTCAGTTCTGAACCATTAGAGCATAGTTTAGAAATTTCTTAGAGCCTTATTAGGACCAGGTTTCATATAAGTATAACCCTCTGTGATTATACAACTTGGTTCATTAGTTATCCGATTCATATGCATATTTCCGTTAATGTTGACTATTATGCCCATATGACCTTAAAACATGAATTTTGAAAATGTAAAAGAGTAGAAACCTTAGTTACTGATTTATAAACTTGTACCTAAAATTTGACATCAGTTTGAGGTCTAGATTAAGAGTTATGCTCATTAGCGAAATCAGAAAGCTTTTTAGTAATTAAACGGTGTAATTAGCGTATAGCCTATCTAAACCCGATTTTTTATAGCAAACTTTTTACCCACTGATATAAAATAATATTTTGGGATTTTTGGAGATTTTTATTTATTTTTAGGCTAAGCATAACATAGAGTTCTAAGCTTGATCCGGAAATTGTCGGTTTTGCCCTTTTGGGCTATAAAATGAGTTTTTCAAATCCTTTTGATACCAAACCTTTTTCTACTGATCCAATATGATAAATAAAGTATTTTAAGCCTTCTGGAATAATAAAAATATCAGCTTTTCTTAAAAAACCCAGAAATAGCTTAAAATCGCCTTTTTAAGCGTTTTTAACGCATAGTATGTATAAAAACTATTTCAAACATATAAGGGTTGACGCCTATTGATATTTTCAATAAAATTTTATATTTTAACAGTAAGCAAAAGTTTTAAACTCAGGTTTCCAGTTTTGACCTTTTAGGCTTAAGTGAAATTACCAAAATTCCCCTTCGGTGCATAGTATGGTTAGAAATGATAAATTTCACATATAGGTTATACCCTACTGATATAACATAGTAAATTGAGTATTTTTACTGATTACATCAGACCCGAAACTCATATTTATATTTAAACTCTTTTATAACCTTTAAAATGACCAAAATACCCCTACGGGGCGTAATTTGAGTTTAAATCCGTTTTGGGCATAATAGAAGATATCTTACTGATGTCACAACATATTTAAGGCATATTAACTTAGGAAACTTGTATATGACTCATATGGTTACCCGTTACGCACTTTTCGCGTTCGGATCGACTTATGTAACTAGTTTGCATAATTTAGCCGAAACGGGTCAAACTATATCGTTTTCATCTCAAAATCTAGAATGTGTTTAAGTAACCCATATTAAACAAGCATACAAGCTTGTCGGGTCAAAACCACATTCTAAACCGGTCTTTGCCTTATCATGCGTTTGAACCGTGTCTTCCTTTTGAAAACTAACCGGTCTAAGTCTAAGCTTAATTAAAGACCCGTTAGGATTCTAATAGGTTGTTAAAAAAACCTTCGTTCCAGATTTAGGAGCCCAGTAAAAGCTATCTGTACTTGCTTGGTGGTATACGGCTGGGATAAATTGTATAAATTTGCTCAGGTAAATACTCTTAACTTATTTTCCCTATACGGGCTTGGGATACGGTATTATAATAATACCGCTTGGTCGGGTATGTAGTCATTTAAATCGGATTGTGATTAATGTATTTACATAACTCATTTTATTCTGTATTATTTGGTGTATGGCCTTTGGGGGTTAAATGACCATGTCCCGGATATCCTTGGCATCATTCAAAGAAATGGCCACGACCTAAGCACGGGGTGTAGGCGTACACCTGACAGTTGCATTATGTAAAAACTGGTAATCCACTTAAAGGAATCAACCTTGTGGGCATTATACCTGTGGCGTGTCAGTTAATCTTGTCCGACCCTACAAACCGGCCCTAACGGACGACAAATAAGTAAAACTGTATACAAGATTATTTTTGAATAATTGTCCCAAGTTATAAAAGATATTTTTGCCTAAGTGCATTCAAATTAATTTTCAAACTCTTTTCAAAATGAGTCAGTTAAGTTGTATTTACCAGTGTAAACTGACGTATTTTCCAAAAAGGCTAAGTGCAGGTACTATACGTAATAGGCTGGCTACTCCAGGCATCAATAATCAAGTCTCGCAAGCTCTAGATATTAAAGTATGTTGAACAATTTCCTTTTTCTTTCGATCCGCCTGTGGATCTGTTTCAACTATTTTGTGATACTTAATATTACAATTTATTCAGTTGAAATAAATCTATCTTTTGCTTCCGCTGTACATTTGAATTTGTGTTGTTTGACTATGATGATATCAACTACGTCATGATACTCCCCACCGGGCCCACCGGTAATACGTGGAATATCGGGGTGTGACAGGTTGGTGTCAGAGCCAACACTGAGTGAATTAAACACTAGCCTTTTTGTGTTTAATCTCAGTTACACAGTTGCACGTTCCTCGATTCTCGAGTCTAGACAAAGAACGTAGGACTAATCCTAATTCATTTTATTTTGTCCTTATTTGTTTCCTTTGTTATTTTTCTGATTAGCCCCTGCATGGGCAAGTCATTTCAATTAGAAGTCCCGTTTAGGGCAACCATGTACTCATTTAAACTTTAATGGAACGCTTAGATTTAAAATATCATTCCTCTTTTAAGAACTACCATTATAATAAAATGGCAAAATCTAAAAAGGACAAGACCTAGCCATGTGTCACCTTAAGACATGGCCAAGATGGTAGTTCCTCAATTAGATTCAAATCTATATTAACATCTCAATTTAGGATTGTTCTGCGTTAAATATTAAAAAGAATCTTAAAGGAAAAACCTAGTCTATATGTCGTTGCAGACATGACCAAGATGGTAAAACATATTCAAAAGATTCAAATCCTTGTTAACATCTAAAGACATGTTAACATTGGTGGCAAAAATGTGATTCGATAAAATCGCATAAGTCATCCTTAAATTGGATTACTCCAATTTTCCTTATTTAAATAATCATCCCTCTAAAGATGAAGTGCCTACGAGCTATAATTAACGTCTTCTGAGACTAAAGACAGTGGTGGCCTACAACTCCTTGTCAAGGAAAGGTATTGAACTTTGATTCAAACCTTAATACCTCGATTCTGTAAAATCCTGGTTTATAAATTAAATATGTCCATGTGACTTGCCTTTTTGTGCTATTATTAAATTATAATTAAGGATTGTAATAAAAATCCTGAATATATGCATGCTTAGCAAATTAACCAAAATAGTTATGAAAGACCATGGTTAATAAATCGTCAAGAACGATAGTACTGTATAGACTTCCAAATAAACCTTGTCCTTATTTTCTTTTATGTAGCAATTAAAGCTATATGACTAGGTCAGAAGAGGTAAACAGTCATCCGGTGGAAAACCATGAAAATGCTAAGATACATGTGACCGGTGCGGAGCTGCAAGCATTAATAGATAATGCTGTTACAAAAGCTATAGAGCGGCAATATAATGAATCTAGCGGAACTCGAAGTAGGACCCTATCCGCAACGCATTCCAAGCCTAAGACTTATTCAGAGGCTCACAGCAAGCCACCCTCTAAGAAAGATGAGCCAAAGAAAGATGATGATCGACATTCATCTAATCAACACAGTGCTCCATCCAGGAGGATAGTGTTCGATAATGAACCACGTACCAAGTCCTGTACTTATAAATACTTTGTCTCCTGCAAACCCAGGGATTTTACTGGGGAGAAAGGAGCGATTGATTGTATGACCTGGTTGGATGAAATGGACACCGTGGTCGATATCAGCGGTTGTGCTGAAAGGGATGTAGTGAAGTATGTATCCTAATCATTCAAAGGAGAGGCATTAGCGTGGTGGAAGTCTCTCATTCTGGCTGCTGGAAAGATCCCACTATACAATCTGACATGGGATCAGTTTGTTGCTCTCATTAAGGAGAATTACTGCCCTCAACACGAGGTTGAGAGGATTGAGTCAGATTTCTTATCTTTAGAAATGAAAAATTTAGATTGTCAAGCTTACCTCACCAGTTTCAATACCCTGTCTAGGCTGGTTCCGTATCTGGTAACACCGGAACCCAAGCGAATTGCTCGCTTCATTGGGGGTTTAGCCCCAGAAATTAAGGCCAGTGTTAAGGCATCGAGACCTGCTACTTTTAGATCAGCAGCTGATCTATCTCTGTCTCTTACTTTAGATGCGGTCAGATTGAGATCGCTTAAAAATTCTGAAGAAGGTAAGAGAAAGCGTGAGGATGATAACTCACGAGGGTCGGAGAAGAAGCACAAGGGAAACACTGATTCCAAGAAGTTTGGGTCTGGAAAGAGTAGTCAACGAACAGAGGAGAAGCCAAAGTGCACGACTTGCCAAAAACGCCACTTTGGAAAATGCAGACTTGAGTCCAAGTCTCAGTCAGGACCAGCTGCATGTGGGTTATGCAAGTCTAAGGAGCACAAGACTGTTGATTGCAAGAAGATTAAAGATGCCACATGCTACAACTGCAATGAGAAAGGGCACATCAAAGCCAACTGCCCTAAATACGCCAAGAAGCCTGATGAGGTCAAGAAGACCAATGCAAGGGTCTTCCGTATGGATGCACAAGAAGCCGTTCAGGACGACAATGTGATCACAGGTACCTTCCTCATAAATGATGTCTATGCAAGAGTGCTATTTGATTCAGGAGCTGATAAGTCGTTTGTAGATGATAAGTTTTGTAAGTTGTTAAACCTACCTGTTAGAACCCTAAGCATAAAATATGAGGTTGAATTAGCTGATGGCACCATAGAAACCGCATCAACCGTGTTAGATGGATGTTTCATATCCATTAGGAACCACTCTTTTCCATTGTCCTTACTTCCTTTGAAGTTAGCCGGTTTTGATATAGTTATAGGCATGGACTGGTTATCTCATAACCAGGCCCAGATTGTTTGCAACAAGAAGCAAGTGGTGGTCAAAACTCCGTATGGTGAGCCACTTACCATTCAGGGAGATACCCAGTATGGACTGCCTGAGCAAGTGTCTATGCTCAAGGCATCTAGGTGTTTGAAGAAGGGTTGTGTCATCTACATGGCACAAGTGACTATTGATGAACATAAGCCTAAGATTGAAGATATTCCCGTCATTTCTGAATATCCCAAAGTATTCCCTGAGGAACTACCTGGTTTGCCACCAGATAGGCAAGTAGAATTCAGAATTGACATTATTCCAGGAGCAGCACCTGTTGCAAGGGCACCTTACAGGTTGGCACCAACAGAGATGAAAGAGTTGAGGACTCAGCTAGACGATTTATTGGCAAAAGGTTTTATTCGACCTAGTTCATCTCCTTGGGGAGCACCAATCCTGTTTGTGAAGAAAAAGGATGGATCGATGCGACTATGCATCGATTATCGCGAACTTAACAAAGTCACTATCAAGAATAGATATCTGTTGCCCAGGATCGACGATCTGTTCGATCAACTTCAAGGGGCAAGTTACTTCTCCAAGATCGACTTGAGATCAGGCTACCATCAACTGAAAGTTAGAGATGAAGATGTACACAAGACTGCATTTAGGACTCGTTATGGTCATTACGAGTTCTTAGTGATGCCTTTTGGGCTCACTAATGCACCAGCGACGTTCATGGATCTCATGAACCATGTCTGCAAGCCATAGTTGGACAAATTTGTTATCGTCTTCATTGACTACATTCTCATTTACTCCAAGAGTCAAGCTGACCATGAGAAGCATCTTTGATGCATTCTGGAACTACTTCAGCAGGAGAAGCTCTATGCCAAGTTTTCGAAGTGTGAATTCTGGCTTCGTGAAGTCCAATTCCTTGGACATGTTGTCAGTGAGCGTGGTATCCAAGTAGATCCCGCTAAGGTTGAAGCTGTTATGAATTGGCAAGAGCCAAAGACGCCTACAGAGATTCGTAGCTTTCTAGGTTTAGCAGGATATTATAGGCGATTTATTGAAAACTTCTCAAGGATTGCTGCACCCCTAACTTCGTTGACGCGTAAGAATATTAAGTTTGACTGGGGTCCTAAGCAGCATGAATCCTTTGACATCCTTAAGCAAAAGTTGAGCAATGCTCCAGTATTAACATTGCCTGAGGGAATAGATGAATTTGTGGTATATTGTGATGCATCACACACCGGCATGGGTTGTGTGCTTATGCAGAAAGGCAAAGTCATTGCCTATGCTTCGCGTCAGTTAAAGGTGCACGAGAAGAATTATACCACCCATGACTTGGAGTTGGGTGCCGTTGTATTTGCACTAAAACTGTGGAGGCATTATTTGTATGGAACTAAGTGTGTGATCTATTCTGATCACAAAAGCCTTCAACTCTTGTTTAATCAGAAGGACTTAAACATGAGGCAAAGACGATGGATGGAAACTTTAAATGACTATGATTATGAAATCAAATACCATCCAGGCAAGGCAAATGTGGTTGCCGATGCCTTAAGTTGGAAGGAAAGGGTGAAACCTATAAGAATCAATGCCAAAAGCATTGAATTAAAGAATAGTTTGAATGAAAGGTTGTTAGCTGCGCAGAAGGAAGCTGTGCTAGAAGCTAACTATCCTAATGAAAAGCTAGGAGTAACTGAAGAGCAGTTATCCTATGGTAAGGATGGAATCTTAAGATTAAATGGACGAATATGGGTTCCAGTTTATGGAGGACTTCGGGATATTATCCTCCAGGAAGCCCACAGTTCTAAGTACTCCGTTCATCCTGGAGCTGATAAGATGTACCAGGACCTAAAGGCAAATTTTTGGTGGATAGGCTTGAAGAAGTCTATAGCTGCCTATGTAGCCAAATGTTTGACGTGTGCACAAGTTAAAGCTGAACATCAAAAGCCGTCAGGTTTGCTACAACAGCCTGAACTTCCCACCTGGAAGTGGGAGATGGTGATAATGGATTTCATCACCAAGTTGCCAAAGACAAAGAAAGGAAATGATACTATATGGGTGATAGTAGATAGACTGACTAAGTCAGCACATTTCCTACCCATTAAGGAGACTTATAGTTCCGACATGTTAGCCCAATTGTACGTAGATAAGATTGTATCTCTGCATGGGGTACCAGTGTCAATTATCTCTGACAGAGACACCAAATACACATCACATTTTTGGAAAAGTTTCCAACAATCTTTGGGCACGCGCTTAAATTTTAGTACGGCTTACCATCCTCAGACGGACGGGCAGAGTGAGCGTACCATCCAAACTTTGGAAGACATGCTTCGTGCATGTGTGATTGACTTAGGTGGTAGTTGGGATAACCACCTGCCATTGATCGAGTTCTCCTATAACAATAGCTACCATACTAGTATTCAGGCAGCGCCTTTTGAGGCATTATATGGTAGAAAATGCAGAACGCCTATTTGTTGGGCAGAAGTAGGAGAAGCTCAGTTATCAGGACCTGACATAGTCTTTGAAACGACGGACAAGATTGTCCAGATTCATGACCGCCTGAAAGCTGCCAGGGATAGGCAGAAAAGTTATGTTGATAAACGGCGAAAACCTCTAAATTTTGAGATTGGTGATAAGGTTCTGCTTAAAGTATCACCCTGGAAGGGAGTGATGCGATTTGGTAAGAAAGGTAAGTAAAGTCCGAGGTACATAGGACCATTCGAGATCATCGAATGTGTAGGAGCAGTGGCTTATAAGTTAAACTTACCTGAAGAGCTCAGTAGTATTCACAATGTATTCCACATCTGCAATCTAAAGAAATGTCTAGCTGATGAATCGCTAGTCATACCACATATGGATGTGCATATAGATGAGAGCCTGAAATTTGTGGAAAAACCTTTGTCGATCGAGGATCGACAGGTCAAGAAGCTTCGAAAGAAGCATGTGCCAATTGTCAAAGTTAAATGGGATGCCCGCATAGGTCCCGAGTACACGTGGGAGGTAGAGTCCACAATGATAGGAAAGTACCCTCATTTATTTCAGTAAATCTCAAGGTCGAGATTTCTTTTAAGGGGGTGAGGATGTAACACCTCGAAAATTTATGCCCAATAATGTATCAACACGTGTCATGGACTTTAAACGTGTAAAGAAGTGATTTAGAGGGACAAAAGCTGACAAACAAGGAAAGTATGTGAATAAAAGGGTTCAAAATGTCAACAATGAATAAATATATCCTTCAATAGCCCCACATGATGTTTATACCCCTAAACGAATAAATCATGGATCATACGAAGCTAATTGTGAAAGAAAGTGAGGAATTACAAACTACAGGGGTTAAATGTGTTAACATGTTTAAAGTATACCTCTGAGTGACCTTTTAGCAAACCCGAAGCTTTGTAATGATTAATTATACTCACGAGAATAAGTGATAAAAATTTCACAAGGTTTCGTTAAAGTATGAGAAAGTTATGACAATATTCGTATACAAGAGGTTAAAAGCGTCAACGTTGAAATTTAAGGCCTTACGGGTGATCATGAAGTTAACCAAGGACTTAACGATGTTTGGTTATGTCTTGGAGCCCTTAAAAGTCAAGTTAGAGGGTTGAAATTGCAAGAAAAGAAGTTAAAACCACGTTTGGAGGGACCAGGGACCTAAATTGCAATTGTTGAAAGTTTGTTGACTAGACATGACCCTCACACGGGCCGCGTAAGACCAGGCCCAAGTCTTACGCGGGCCGCCTAAGGTGCCCAGCATCAGAAAAACATGCCAGCTGCCAGTTCAGCCTATTTAACCGACTTAGGGAACTCGTTTTTGATACCAGGGGCTTGTTTGATGGTTTATTATGGCCTAGGGACACCTGTAATGATCCCATAACATCCATAGACCTTGTTGGAATGATCTTGGAGCTCCAAGAAACCTATATAAGGGCCATGAGTTCATTTGTTCAAGTGCTCATTCACTTGCAACAATTCAAGCACTCATTTCTGGAGGTAGCTGACTTGGGAGAAGATTAAGAAGTGTAGAAAAGATAGCAAGGACCTTAAGTAAGAGTTCTAATCCTTGTTTAGTTCTTTTAATTAGCTTATAAACCAAAAAGTCAAACCGTCGTAATTAAGATTTGACTTCGTCATTAATCTTAATTTGTCCAGTCAAATTGCAAATTGAAAGTACCTATGAGTTGGTAATTATGTGGGCAATAAACCCTTAAAAGGGCACCCCCTGATTCCCACTCTAACTAGGTCAATTGTCGGGTCAAACTTGATTATAAAAAGTCAACAGGAAGCTTATTTTCAAATTAATGCATAATTAGCAATGTAGAAGCTATGCAACCTATTTTTTTCATTAATATAACTTGGTAATTAATGTAAGAACATGTCTAAACATGTTCAACTCGACAATTTTCAGTTTAAGCTCGGTTCGGAACCGAAAGTCGCAAAAGTAGACTTTTGCTTTGACTTTCAGTTCTGACCCATTAGAGCATAGTTTAGAAATGTCTTAGAGCCTTATTAGGACCAGGTTTTATATAAGTATTACCCTCTGTGATTATACAACTTGGTTCATTAGTTATCCGATTCATATGCATATTTCCGTTAATGTTGACTATTATGCCCATATGACCTTAAAACATGAATTTTGAAAATGTAAAAGAGTAGAAACCTTAGTTACTGATTTATAAACTTGTACCTAAAATTTGACATCAGTTTGAGGTCTAGATTAAGAGTTATGCTCATTAGCGTAATTAGAAAGCTTTTTAGTAATTAAACGGTGTAATTTGCGTATAGCCTATCTAAACCCGATTTTTGATACCAAAATTTTTACCCACTAATATAAAATAATATTTTGGGATTTTTGGAGATTTTTATTTATTTTTAGGCTAAGCATAACATAGAGTTCTAAGCTTGATCCGGAAATTGTCGGTTTTGCCCTTTTGGGCTATAAAATGAGTTTTTCAAATCCTTTTGATACCAAACCTCTTTCTACTGATCCAATATGATAAATAAAGTATTTTAAGCCTTCTGGAATAGTAAAAATATCAGCTTTTCTTATAAAACCCAGAAATAGCTTAAAATCGCCTTTTTAAGCGTTTTTAACGCACAGTATGTATAAAAACTATTTCAAACATATAAGGGTTGACGCCTATTGATATTTTCAATAAATTTTTATATTTTAACAGTAAGCAAAATTTTTAAACTCAGGTTTCCAGTTTTGACCTTTTAGGCTTAAGTGAAATTACCAAAATGCCCCTTCGGTGCATAGTATGGTTAGAAATGATAAATTTCACATATAGGTTATACCCTACTGATATAACTTAGTAAATTGAGTATTTTTACTGATTACATCAGACTCAAAACTCAGATTTATATTTAAACTCTTTTATAACCTTTAAAATGACCAAAATACCCCTACGGGGCGTAATTTGAGTTTAAATCCGTTTTGGGCATAATAGAAGATATCTTACTGATGTCACAACATATTTAAGGCATATTAACTTAGGAAACTTGTATATGACTCATATGGTTACCCGTTACGCACTTTTCGAGTTCGGATCGGCTTATGTAACTAGTTTGCATAATTTAGCCGAAACGGGTCAAACTATATCGTTTTCATCTCAAAATCCAGAATGTGTTTAAGTTACCCATATTAAACAAGCATACAAGCTTGTTGGGTCAAAACCATATTCTAAACCAGTCTTCGCCTTATCATGCGTTTGAACCGTGTCTTCCTTTTGAAAACTAACCGGTCTAAGTCTAAGCTTAATTAAAGACCCGTTAGGATTCTAATAGGTTGTTAAAAAAACCTTCGTTCCAGATTTAGGAGCCCAGTAAAAGCTATCTGTACTTGCTTGGTGGTATACGGCTGGGATAAATTGTATAAATTTGCTCAGGTAAATACTCTTAACTTATTTTCCCTATACGAGCTTAGGATAGGGTATTATAATAATACCGCTTGGTCGGGTATGTAGTCATTTAAATCGGATTGTGATTAATGTATTTACATAACTCGTTTTATTCTATATTATTTGGTGTATGGCCTTTGTGGGTTAAATGACCATGTCCCGGATATCCTTGGCATCATTCAAAGAAATAGCCACGACCTAAGCACGGGGTGTAGGCGTACACCTGACAGTTGCATTATGTAAAAACTGGTAATCCACTTAAAGGAATCAACCTTGTGGGCATTATACCTGTGGCGTGTCAGTTAATCTTGTCCGGCCCTACAAACCGGCCCTAACGGACGACAAATAAGTAAAACTGTATACAAGATTATTTTTGAATAATTGTCCCAAGTTATAAAAGATATTTTTGCCTAAGTGCATTCAAATTAATTTTCAAACTCTTTTCAAAATGAGTCAGTTAAGTTGTATTTACCAATGTAAACTGACATATTTTCCAAAAAGGCTAAGTGCAGGTACTATACGTAATAGGCTGGCTACTCCAGGCATCAATAATCAAGTCTCGCAAGCTCTAGATGTTAAAGTCTGTTGAACAATTTCCTTTTTCTTTCGATCCGCCTGTGGATCTGTTTCAACTATTTTGTGATACTTAATATTACAATTTATTCAGTTGAAATAAATCTATCTTTTGCTTCCGCTGTGCATTTAAATTTGTGTTGTTTGACTATGATGATATCAACTACGTCACGATACTCCCCACCGGGCCCACCGGTAATATGTGGAATATCGGGGTGTAACAAAAACCCATTTGCTCCCTACTTCCCGATGTAACAACCCGCTTTTGAAAAGTCAAAGTACAAGTCAAAGTCAGAGTCAGAGGAAGAAAAAATTTCAAATTGCGATCTGTCACTCTTTGCTTAGCTACTGAATTGTGCTTTTTGACTTGTAATCGAATTCTATTATTTATTTGATTTACTTGTATTATGTGGAGTATCTATTAATAATCGGGGTTTAATCACATGTTTAATCGCTAATTGACTTAACGCTAATCGCATCGCTAACGCATTCACAACTCGAATTATATGTTCTGGATATTGTTTTACGTGTGTGTGTTATTATGTGCTACTTATGCATGTTATGTTTACGTTGAGGTGATTAATCGCAATCTTAATCGCAACTCTATCGCATCGCAATCTAATCACAAACGCTAAACGCAAGCTGATTATAGTGATTGTATGTTAGATATAGTAGTTAGGTTATTTGTGTAACTAATGGTTAATACTATCGCAACGCTCGCTCGAAACACATCGCAATGCTCAACGCACGAAACGAAAACACGAAAACTAACTCACCGGAGCCACTCGATCGAATGACCATTCGATCGAATGGTCATCCGAACGGATGGCCATCCGATCCGACACCTGCGCTCCCTTTCCTCTTTTGGAAACCCTATAAATACCCCTCTGTCACATCATTTGTGATGTGACAACTCCTCCTCAGTCGACCAGCACGTTCAAGCCTTCTTTCTCTCGATTTCTCGTGATTCTTGTAAGTTTTCAACTCAAATCTTGTACTTCTATGATCTACACGCACTTCTTCATCATTTTCACCTTTGAATCTTCACTTTTAACCGTGAAATCAGCGGATTTGGGGTGTTCTAAGATGATGTCATCATGGAGTTCTTATGAACTTCAAGGTTTGGCTTCATTCTACCAAGAACAACTCAGATCTAAAGGATTTCAACATGTTTTAACACTGATTTCGCCATAGAACGAAACATTTTCAAGATGTGAAGGATTGAACGTTGGTTTCTAACTTTCTTTCAACTCTTTTACACTCAATGCACTCAAACGGATAGGATCGGAGCTAGTTCAGGCCATCTACTCGTTTCTAGTGAAGTGTCGGTCCAAGATTTGATTCCTATCAACGAGACCGTCGATCTCGGTTGAACCTGAACATCCGTCACGAACAGTTAACTGACTCAGATTGGGGTGATTCTCGTTTAGTCGGCTAACCTGGTTCTGATGGGTTCCTATTGTTCAATACGTGGTCATACTGTCTCGATCAAACCACAAAACTCAACAAAAATTTCAAGTTTGCAAAACGGTTAGTACGTGGGACGGATTGCCATCCGATCGGATTGCCATCCGATCGGACCGCCATCCGATCAAACCCTAATCCGATCGGATTGCACTTGAGGCTCAACAATTTAAACTTTTTACAATTTTCAAAGATGATCAGTTCCTAACGGATTGCCCTCCGATCGGTAGACCATCCGATCGAGTGACAATCCTGCTGTGAACTTGTTCTCTGGGGAAATAACTCGCCGGACAGATCGTCATCCGATCAAACTGCCATTCGATCGAACGACCTGAAAGGTAGAGATACTTCTCTGTTTTCAAAATGCTACAACGGAAACTTCAAAGCCATCATACACAAACACATCCATCCCAAACGAGTGTCAATCCGACCGAATGGCCATCCGTACGGATGACCATCCGAAAGGATGGACATCCGACCGAATGGCCATCCATTCGGATTGCTATCCGACCAGATGACCACTCATCACTTGCTTCACTTGCACCGTTTTACGTACCTCCCTTCGCTTACGCTATCGTTCTGATCAGGCTCATTCACCCTAGCGCTCCTTTCAATCCATTAACATCCATCGCTGTGAGTATACTCGATCCCTTTTGCTTAACACACTTTTGGGTGTTACATACGTTACTTATATTCAAATCATGATCAACACACAACGCAACCACTTTTAACGCTAACCACTATTGCATGTTATACGTGACTCGATGAATGCCTGTTTGTTATGTTTACACATTGATTACTGTCTACCTGCCTTAGCAACGATAGTACTATAGTTTGGACTCAGCACCTGTTCACTCAGGGGTTGTTAAGGATATCACCTCACGTGTTCGCAGTGGTGAACATGTGATGCGCACTCGCTACTCGCAGTCAAATCGCAGTCATTGGTATTGATAGGATCTTTGTCGATAACTTACATGCTTCACATTATACGTTGTACATGCTGGTTACGTGTAAACGCTTTCGAACTCTATTATTACTACTAAACTTGTATGCTTACCTTTACACTATGTGTATTGACCTCTATTTTAACGTATGTGACAGGTGTTTGAATGCTTAGGATGCTTGCTTGCTTTCATAGGAATCGAGCTTAGGAGTGTCTAGAAACCAACGAACAATTTATTGAAATCTGAGTTGTCGGAACAATTTTATTTGTCTTTGAGATATCTATGTCTGTAATAATTGATTGGTTGATGGGTTATGGTATGGGACATAATATTAACTATCCGGTAATTTAGTTGTTATGGAATTTCTCTTGGACAACCTGTTTCGCTCAGTGCCGCGCCCCGATGATTCCACCATCGGTTGGGGTGTGACAGATTGGTATCAGAGTCATAACTATAGGGAATTAGGCAAGACTCGACCTAGTCCGGGTCGATGTCTTAGAAACGACCTAGTCTATAGTCTAAGTACCAACAAACCGACTTGTGCAAACCCTGTAGGGATTTTGCACGAGCTTACTGCTATTCTCGCTTGAACTCGCCAAACACTACACCCTTGCGCGGACATCGCATACGACCGCTTCGCGCAAGGTTGGCCTTTCCTAAGGCTGGAAACTTACAATATTTTCAAATTTTTCGCAAAAGCAAGGTGATATGGCTGAGATTAGGTATGAAAACCGCAAACTCTCGACTAGATCGCCTGCTCGACGCAACTTTTTACTACAAGAACGAGAATCTGCGTTGAATCAGGAGTGAAATCCATACATCGACGCAAATTTTCCCCTCTTCTTCATCAACACAGGGAACATAGTCGTTAAGTTAGGGGTGAAACCCGAACCTTGATGACTCATTCCGCTTTTTATTGTGGTTTTGCAAAACTCTCACCGAGGCCTCAATGGACTCCAACGACTTGGAGTCACACTGTGACTGGAAGGATGCGTGCCGATCGCCCGAATCGAGGCAAGAGCACAGTCCAGAAGGCCCAAATGTGCACTCAAAGTCCTTGTGAATTGTCGAACCACCTTGGATAGTCGAAGTCTAACGCACCCAAGACATTATATTCGCTTTCATGTGTTTCGATTCTGGATTTCGTCGCCGCAACTCGGTGACTTATCGCTTTTATGTGGAAATTTTTATGTGTTTTATATGCTTATTTTTTAGCATTTTGAGATAAACAGTACAGTGGTACTGATGGTTTCGATTTCACGTTTCTCGCTCCGCCAAACCACGCACAACTCACACCACAAACTGCTTATGTTACTCGCAATCACCACCCGTTGTTCCCACTTGCAACTCTCGATCGCGTTACGAAATTGTGAAGGATAGATGAATACGTGCAATATATGTAGGAGAATACGTGCAAAATATAGTGTGTCCTCGTGATTTCCGTGCCCTATGTGCTCTATGTGCCTGCGTGGACTACATGCTTATGTGATTACGTGCCTCTGTGTACTATGTGCCTACTTGATTTCGTGTTTATGTGTTCCTGAGCTTTAGACATACATCAGTAGCTATGGGTTAGACATTAGGCTATACTCGATTACTCGAAATTGTGTTTGAATCCTGTGATGATGTCTGTTGCAGACAATGTCGTCATTTGGATCGCAACACTCTCGCGCTGCTAGACGCAAACACGCTGACAAGCGAATCGCTTCTCTCATCACAACCCAAATCGCTAAAGTGATTCCGCAAATTGTTAGCGAGCTGAATGAAAATGCTAGCAAATCCTCAGAGGAGTCCAGGACTGATACTCCCAAGACTACTTTTAGCTTCAAGCAGTTCAAAGCCTGCGGTCCGAAAGAATTTACCGGCGAAGATGGGCCTACGGCCATGTTTCAATGGTTTGATTCAATCGAAGTCACCCTGCGCCAGAGTGGCTGTCCAGAAGACCTACGCACTATCAATGCTACCGGCGTCTTCCAATCCCGCGCTCTTGATTGGTGGATGGCTGAGAGGAACAAACGAGGAAACGATGCAGCTTTCGGATCGTCGTGGGACGAGTTGAAGAACATCATGATGCAAGAGTTTTGTCCTCTCCATGAACTCCAAAAGCTCGAGGATGAATTCTGGCACATTAAGAAGGATGGTGGAGATAACGTTGGTTTAACTGCTCGTTTCAAGCAGTTGAGTATCATCTGCCCTGGTCAAGTTACTACCCCCGAAATCACCATCAAGAAGTATATCCGTGCTCTACCGGATTGCGTTACTGATTCCGTTCACGCTGCAAAGACGACAACTATTGAGGAAACCTTCTTACTCGCTGCAGAGATAAACGACAAGCGAGTCAAGGCTGGTTATTTCGATAAAGCTGCCAAGAGTCTTCATCAAGTTACTACTACTCCCACCACTGAAACCACCGCCACCGCACCGCAATCTTCAAAGCTCTCACGTCACAAGAGAAAGAACAGCAGCTCCAGCAACAAGAACTGTACAGTCACTGCCGCACCACTCCAAGCTATACCAGCCCAACCGCAACCTCAACACCGCCAAGTAGCGGCGCCTGTGGCCAATGCACAGCCAGCAAAGCGTGCATACATACACTGGTCCACACCCGCTCTGCCCTACTTGTACTTATCATCACCTGGTTGGTATCGCATGCCGGTTCTGTGTTCATTGCAACATGTACGGCCACTTCACCGCAAACTGCCGTACTGGTCCTCGACAAGCTCCAGCTCCAGCGCCAGCTCAATCTCCCGCTCTACCACTCCCCAGGGCCAGCAAGCAGCTCCTGCCCCCGCTGCCAATGCAAGAGCCTACTATGCATGTGGTGATCCTAACCACTTTGCAAATATGTGCTCCAATCGAGTGGTAAAGCAAGAGCCACAACAGCAGCCGCAGCAACATCAACAACAACTGCCGCAGCAGCAACAGCCAGCACAGCAAGCAGCCCGCGGGCGAGTCTTCAACATCAACGCCCGCCAGGCTCAGGCAGATAACAACGTGGTTAATGGTACGTTTCTCGTAAATGGTGTATATGCTTCGTGTTTATTTGATACTGGAGCCGATAACTGTTTTGTGTCGTTCGAATTCGAAAGGCTCCTAAATCGTGAGCGCGTTAATCTCCCATCGACCTTCGATGTAGAAGTTGCCACTGGAAGAACCATCACCGTCAGTTCTGTCCTGCGTGACTGTACCCTCGATCTCAACGGTCACGTTTTCCCGATTAATCTCATTCCAATGCAACTCGGTAGCTTTGATGTCATAGTAGGTATGGATTTCCTTCGGGAGAATCATGCTGAAATTGTTTGCTTCGATAAGATGATTCGTTTCTCTCTCACGAATGGTGATCAATTATGTGTTTATAGAGAAGTCGCATCGAAGAGATTACAACTCATGTCGTGTGTCCGAGCTAGCAAGTACCTCCGCAAGGAATACCAAGCTTTCTTGGCACACATCGTAGTAGCGGAGAAGGAAAAGAAAGGAAAGATGATGGAAGAAGTACCTGTTGTTCGTGAATTTCCTAACGTTTTTCCTGATGAGTTACCTGGTTTACCTCCCACTCGTGATATCGATTTTCGAATCGACCTTATTCCTGGAGCAAATCCTGTTGCTAGAGCACCTTATCGCCTCGCTCCCTCTGAAATGCGCGAACTCTCGAGTCAGCTCCAGGAACTACTTGATAAAGGCTTCATTTGCCCTAGCACCTCTCCTTGGGGCGCAGCTGTCCTTTTCGTCAGAAAGAAGGACGGATCGTTCCGGATGTGCATCGACTACAGGGAACTGAATAAGCTTACCATCAAGAATCGATATCCCTTGCATCGAATTGATTATTTGTTTGACCAATTACAAGGTGCTACGTGTTTCTCAAAGATTGATTTACGCTCAGGCTACCATCAACTGCGCATTCAAGAAGAAGACATACCCAAAACCGCTTTTCGAACCCGCTATGGTCATTACGAGTTTGTTGTTATGCCTTTTGGTTTGACTAACGCTGCCGCAGTCTTCATGGATCTAATGAATCGCGTGTGCAAACCCTTTCTTGACTGCTTCGTCATCGTGTTCATCGATGATATCCTGATCTATTCCAAGTCAAAAGCCGAACACTCGCAACATCTACGTTTGGTTCTTGAGTTACTCCAGGGAAACCGCCTCTATGCCAAATTCTATAAGTGCGAATTTTGGCTTGAGGAGATCCAATTCTTGGGTCACATTGTCAATAGCCAAGGTATTCACGTCGACCCCGCGAAGATCGAAGCTGTTAAGAGTTGGGTTACACCCAAGAACCCGTCTGAAGTCCGTTCTTTTCTCAGGCTAGCAGCCTATTACCGCCGATTTATCGAATGTTTCTCTAAAATCGTTGTGCCGCTTACCTCTCTTCCACATAAGGACAAACCTTTTGTTTGGGGAACTAAACAAGAGGAGGCCTTTCAAACGCTTAAAACTATGCTTTGCAATGCTCCCGTGCTCTCACTTCCCGACGGAAACGATGACTTTGTAGTATACTGCGATGCCTCTAACCTCGGTCTTGGTTGTGTACTCATGCAACGAGACAAGGTTATCGCGTACGTCTCTCGATAGCTCAAGATCCACGAGACGAACTATACCACACACAACCTCGAGCTTGGTGCAGTTGTTTTTGTGTTAAAGATTTGGCGACACTACCTTTACGATACCAAGTGTACGATCTTCACCGATCATAGGAGCCTACAACACATCTTTGAGCAGAAGGAACTAAACATGCACCAGCGCCGGTGGGTAGAACTCCTCAACGATTACGACTGTGAGATCCGTTACGATCCAGGAAAAGCAAACGTCGTCGCCGATGCTCTCAGTCGACGAAGCTATCTGCATAGCGTCCGTAATATCCAAGCCCAGCACAATCTCGAAACTTTCATCCGCGACGCCCAGCATGCTTGCTTTACCGAACGAACCTTGAAGAAGAAAAGAATTCTTAATGACGGCGCTCAACTCTAAAATAAATCGAATGGTATCTTTCATTATTTAGACTGAATTTGGATTCCCAAGCGCACTAATTTGCGACAACTTCTGATGGACGAAGCTCACAAATCTCGATATTCCATTCATCCCGGTGCCGACAAGATGTACCAGGACATGCACTACAAGTATTGGTGGCCGGGCATGAAGAAGGATATCGCTATCTATGTTTCGAAATGCATGACCTGTTCGAAGGTCAAGGCCGAGCAACAAAGACCCTCTGGCTTACTTGTACAACCCGAGATCCCTATGTGGAAATGGGAGAGTACAGCTATGGACTTCATAACGAAACTACCGCGCACGCCATCACGTCACGACAGCATCTGGGTTATCGTTGACCATCTCACCAAGTCCGCTCACTTTCTACTGATACGGGAAAACTATAAGGTAGAACGATTAGCACGAATCTACACCGACGAGGTTATTTGTCGACACGGGACACCTCCTGATATCATCTCTGACCGTGATGGTTGCTTCACTTCGCGTCTTTGGGAAATGTTTCAATCTGCTCTCGGTACTACCCTCAATCTTAGTACTGCTTTCCACCCCCAGACTGACGGTCAGACTGAATGCACGATTCGTACCCTTGAAGACATGCTTCGCTCGTGTGTCATAGATTTCGGTGGTAATTGGGACACGCACTTACCTTTAGTCGAATTCTCGTACAATAACAGTTATCACTCTAGCATCCAAATGGCACCATTTGAGGCATTATACGGAAGAAAATGTCGATCGCCTATTGTATGGCACGAGATCGGGGACGCGCAAATTACCGGTCCTGAGCTGTTGCAAGAGACGACTGACAAAATCCTCCAAATTCGATAAAATCTACTGAAGGCTCAGAGCCGACATAAAAGTTACGCCGATAGACACCGCAAGCCCCTTGAATTTGCCGTTGGCGATCACGTACTCCTAAAGGTTGCACCTTGGTAGGGGGTGATTAGATTCGGCAAGAAAGGAAAGCTCGCGCCTCGATATGTTGGACCCTTTAAAATTCTGGAAAGGATTGGCAAAGTGGCCTACAGACTCGAACTACCGGAGGAACTGAGTAATGTCCACCCGACTTTCCACGTTTCGAACCTCAAAAAGTGTTTAGCCGACCAGGAATTACATGTCCCTCTCGAGGATTTACAAGTGGACGAAACATTACACTTCATGGAAAAGCCTGTCGAGATCATGGGACGAGAAACCAAGGTACTCAGACGCTCACACATTCCCATTGTGAAGGTTCGCTGGGAAGGCAAACGCGGCGCTGAGTTTACCTGGGAACTCGAAAGTGACATGAAGGCGAAGTACCCGCAACTGTTTGTTACGCCTACTTCTTAAATTTCGGGATGAAATTTCTTAAAGTAGGGGAGGCTGTAACAACCCGCTTTTGGAAAGTCAAAGTACAAGTCAAAGTCAGAGTCAACGGAAGAAAAGATTTCAAATTGCGATCTCTCACTCTTTGCTTAACTACTGAATTGTGCTTTTTGACTTGTAATCGAATTCTATTATTTATTTGCCTTAGTTGTATTATGTGGAGTATCTATTAATAATCGAGGTTTAATCGCATGTTTAATCGCTAATCGACTTAACGCTAATCGCATCGCTAACGCATTCGCAACTCGAATTATATGTTCTGGATATTGTTTTACGTGTGTGTGCTATTATGTGTTACTTGTGCATGTTATGTTTATGTTGAGGTGATTAATCGCAATCGCAACTCTATCACATCGCAATCTAATCACAAACGCTAAACGCAAGC
>JARYGA010046257.1:0-24164 GCA_030545235.1 Helianthus tuberosus
ATGTATTTCACCCCCGAAGTTATAAAACTGAAAACAGTTAAAAGAGAAGGGGGACATGAACTCACAGTCTTGCGTCTTCAACAATCGTAACTCGTACTTCTCTGGTGAACACGACTACCTACAACGTACTAATGTCTATTAGACGAACGGGTCATGCCTTGACTTAGTGTTAACGTTTCTGAGTTACGTTTCTTTTACGCTTCTGATATTATTCCAAGTTATATAATTTTGTCAAAATAATTAATATTTCAACTTAAATTATATTTATTAAATTTTGGAATAATTGTTGAATAATAATATATATTACTTAATACTTCCCAAGTATTGGTTCTTGTATTTTCTTCCCAAGGATGGGGATATCTGATACATGTGTATTCGCATTCTTGTATTTGTATATTTTGCATGTATTGGCGTCGTGTTCCGGTGTGTATTTATACGTGTGAGAATACGTATATTATTGTATTCATTAAGTATTCATATACTTAAATTTATATTAAACCTTCTGGAATATTATTTCTAATAAAAGTCCACCAATATATATATTTCCAATATATATATATATATATAATATATATATATATATATATATATATATAAGAAATATTACTTAGAAAAATTATTTGTGATTTTTCTTTTGGCAAAAATATTTGTAGTTCCAAAATAATATATTTTCAAGTCTAACTTAGAAAATATATATAAACTTATTTTTATCCAAAAATAATGTATTTCAAGTGTACTCAAGAAAATATATATCTTTCCAAAAATTATATATCTTCTACAAATTCCAAAAAAATATATTTTTACTTCCCAAAAACAATATATTTTCTCTTTTTCAAAAATATGATATAACTTTTTAATAATTGCAAAAATCATATTTTCACTTCCTTGTGTCCAAAATATTACTTACCAAAATATACTTGTGAATTAAGTTCCGGAATATTTTGTAAGTTACATTTCTTGATCGGTTTTGCCAACATTTTGTGTGTAACTTGTATATTTATTCCTTGAGATTTTGGTAATATTTTGGATCGTAATTCTTGGTGTTTTAATGTGTTATATTATTTCAAGTCCTAAAATAATATACCTATTACACAAAGTATACAAATATTCACACATATGTGTCTTTAATGTATATATATATTATAAATATATTTTAGTCACTTTTATTTGTAAAAACCAACCTCCAATATTTGTATTTTGTAACCAAAATTTATGGCAAAGTTTATGTAACAATGTATGGTTTAAAATACACTTGGTTAATATTTGTTTGAAAATATTTTTCTATGTGTTTGTATTTTTAGAAAATTTTGCCATAGTTTCCCCTAAAAATGGAGGTTTGCATGCATTCAAGCATATCATTTTCTTTTGTAAAATCGCTACAATCAATCCACAATCAACACTAAACAACTTACACTTACCAATTTTGCCAAAATCATGCTTATTCCACTAATTCATGAACTTGAAAGTTTATCAAAAGTTGTAGTAACTTGGTAGTGTGTTTAGTGGGTTTAGTTATCCTTCAAAGTGTGGTTATTTATATAAAAACATCATTCTTAAAAGACTTAGATGTTTACAACTTGTAATCGTGTTTTACAAAAATGTTTCTTCATGTAATCTTCTTGTTACACAAGTGTTTCTACACTTGTTTAACTACCAAAAATAGCGTTTGTTTAGGTAAGAACCATGATCTACTAAAATTCATATTTTAAACTTGGTTCTTTTGGAAAACCATTCATAAATCTTAGATCTATATGATTATTAACCCACTTTGATTATTATTTTTCAAGAAACCAAAGTATTCTTCTCAAGTTCATGATTTAAGTGTGGATGATCTTTCATCCTACCACATTCTCACTTTCTCATCTTGCTAAACTATGTTTCTAATCATGATCTAGA
Source organism: Helianthus tuberosus (assembly GCA_030545235.1). Lineage (NCBI taxonomy): Eukaryota > Viridiplantae > Streptophyta > Magnoliopsida > Asterales > Asteraceae > Helianthus > Helianthus tuberosus. The sequence continues at coordinate 1,897 of JARYGA010046257.1, forward strand.
AAGATGTTATGATGATCAACATCATTTCTACAAACAATCAAAGATCAACAAGCATACATCGCATAAACAACTTAGTTTCATCAAGATTACTTCATAGATCAAGCTTATGTTCAAGTTCCATGCTTATGTTCTTTAGTGTTCTTAATGTTCTTGATTACGATACTACTTTAACCACTCAAAATAGAAGTAATATGGAGTGTACAAGGATCTTACCACTAGCTCAAGGCTAGGGATGAATCAAGAGTAGAAATCAAGAGGATTAAAGCAAATAGAGAAGGTCCTTCAAGTTCCAAAGCCACCAAGCTTCTTTATCTTGCTTCTAACACCTTTGTATGGTCTTGTAATGGTTGAAGGTTGAACAAAAATGATGGAGGTGTGTGGGTGATGGTTCAGCCGAGAGCTCCCAAGGGAGGGAAGAAGAAGTGTTGAAGTGTTGTGTAGGTTATGAGATGTTATGAACTTCAAGGTTTATTTATAAACCATTTTAACCAATTAACTCTTGGGTATTGTGTTTCTTAAAGCAAAACAAGATCCAATTAACAAATGAAATAAAATCTTGAAGCATAGTGGTGGTGGTATGGCCGTCCATAGGTGGGGGGGGGTCTAGGTGTAGGTTTAATCATCTAGTTGCAATTTAGTTCAAATCCAAGTATCGGTCACGTGTTCTAGTTAGTAGATATTTTTAGGAGGTGTTATGATGTTCGGGGATCATAACTAGCTTGGAAACATTAAAACAATGCTTCTTGTGTAAATTTGGTGTTTCGGGTAGTGTCCGGTTGTTCGGTTAGACACTGATTCGTTAAAGTGCTAAACCTTGCAGTTTAGTGTGCTTTATGTATCTTTTTGTGACACTTTTAATTCCCGACACTTAGGAAAGCATTCAGGACCATTTTACCATGTTTCTGCGTAATATTAACTTGTTTAAATGCTGATTTATGCTGAATTTTGCTAAATTCAGCACTTTGGGTGAGTTTTAGGCATTTTCCGGCACTTAAACTATCACCTAGAAAAGCAGTTTTGTGATCCTTACTTCCCTACACTCTACACTAGTGTAGCACTTAATTTCTGACTTATACTGGGTCTCAAAACACTGTCTGTCTATGTACTGAACTCCATCAGCGTTTTCCCGGTTTGTCTGTTAACTGTGCTAACTGTGCTTTGTGCATCTTTTATGTCAATAAAGTTCTCATGGGATCAATGATATGTCGTTTGCAATATGTGATGCACATGTGTGTGTAAAGCAATAATCAGAAAGCAGTTAATTGTAATTCAGCACAGTCATTAAGCACTTAATCAAGATTAATTATTTGTACGGATACCTGGATTTTTGACAGTTGTCACACATACTAGTTCGTCAGTCAGGGTATTGGCTAGTTCTACTATTTCTTCTATGGTTTGTGGTCTAGCTGCCTTGATTATGTGTCTAGTCTCACTAATTAATCCCTAAACATAACGGTAGATTAATACTGGTTCAGGTGAAGTTAAGGTTGGCACGATCCTCGCATATTCGAAGAATATGGTAGTGTAACCTTTGCAATCTATTTCAGTCATTCTAAGATTTTTGGAACGTATTGGCGATTTGTTCCTTCTCATTAGGAGGACAAAATTTTCTTTCAACCTTTTCTTTAAAGTTGATCCATTCCATATTATAAACTCTGTCACTTCCCCTAGACTGGAGAATAGTATTCCACCATTCTAAGGCTGCATTTTTTAAAAGATTAGAAGCAAACATAATCTTATCTTCATCTGCACATTTACTTATTTTTATGACTGCTTCTGTCTTTTCTATCCAAACGTAAGGCTATAATGGCTCCTTCATTGCCTGAGAATTCTTTTGGTTTGCAGGCCAAGAATTCTTTATAAGAACAACCGTAAGAGACGGTTCTTCTTCTTTTAGGAATTGGAGCTTGGACGATAGGTCCGTTATCATTTACACTGTGACTTGGTTCAGTGTGTTGACGTTTACTTCCATTTGCAGATTTATTTTTTTCTGCTTCTTTAACAGTCTTGATAATATAAGACATAGCATCTATAATTCCTTGTGCTACTATATGTTAGATGGCAATGTTATCTATTTGGTTTTCGTTATTCTCATTATTCTGGTTTTCCTGATTTACTTCGTTGTCCATCTGAATATTTAGCAAGTATTAATTATCACAGAATGAATTTAATACAATTACTTATACACAATCACACAAACAATTTGGTCAAAAACGTCGATCATTGCGACTTTTACTATTTTCTATATATATGCGTCAATTACAAACTACAACTGGAAATCAAATACACTAGTAGCTATGCATCCGTATCTATTTTAGTCTATCTATAGATATTTTTAATCAGAATACAAAATTTACACATATATCTATGTATTTTCTAAGTGTCGTTTATCAAGTACTGCATGTCTCGATCATCATATTTCCAAACTAGTTTTCCCCTATCTGTCGAATTCTATTCCCCTCATTCACTAAATCTTCTCCATACTGATGGAGTTTCTGCACCTGTTTTCGACTCATTGGTGGGTCTAATGGTTCAGGATGAGGTATGGGTTCCTCGTAAGGGTCTGCGCTATTCATTTTGAAAAACCTTCTATCATTATCTTGCCACGGATCGCGTTCTAAAGGCATTGGTTCGTTGGGAGTATATAGAGTAGAGTATGACCTATTGTCGTCAAACCATGGATCATATTGTAAAGGTTGTGGAGTTGGGATTCTAGGTAACTCGTTGGGGTCAAATGCAGGTATTGGGAATTGGTTTACATGGTTGGGTTCTAGCATTGGTTGGTCTGGGAATAAAGGTAACAGTAGCGGTTCGGCTATTTGATTTTGGTTAGCGTCTACTGCTGTAGTGGCTAGCATATGGAAATTGGCCAGTTGTCTATCTAGTTCTTCTTCCCAAGGTGGCCTATTGACTGTTTCCTGAGTTTGTGCATTTGCCTCCCTATTAGCTCTGACTATAGCTCTCTGTTGTTGTAACTTTTTCATTCTCTTTCTTCTCTCATGTGCTCCTCTATTAAACCAACCTCTCTTTTTAGTAGTAAAGGGTTCCTCAGACTGTGCCTTGAATATAAATATCCATCCCTCCGTATCGGCTGAGTATCCTGAGGGATTAGGTTGAGATGATGTTCCCTCATCCTTTGGTGAACTATCTAAATGACGATAAGCGTCCGAAATTCCTTGCTCACTCATACTGTAAATTAACAAATAGTCAAATAACACAAAATAATATTTACACATAAATTATTTCCTAACACAAAAATTAAAATTTAAGTGTCAGCAGAACACTTATTTGGCTTAAACCAGTGGCTGTAGCTCTGATACCACTCTCTGCCGCAGCCCCCGACCCCTATCCCGGGAGCAGGCGCCGCGAGCTCAGATGGGTGGTATCGGTGTTTATTAATTTGGCAGCGGAATACATCAGGACCGTAGTTAGGAAATATTTTGATCAGAGTAAAACACCAAACTTTTATAATAATAACTCTTTGGGATAAAAACCCAAGTTCATTTGACAATACATTTGTAGGGGTAAACCCTAATTATTGAAAACAAAAACTCCTTTTTATTTAGGTAACTTTTATAGCCACTTTTCCAAGCATTCAGTGCTCTCCACCTGGCTTCTATCGGCTTTCACATTTTGTTACCTGAAACGCGTTTTAAAAACATTTTATCAGCAAGAAATACTGGCGAGTGCATCCCAGTTTAATCAAAACAGCTTTTATAATTTCACAGTACTGAGAGCGGTTAAATGTTTATATCTACACAATTACTCATTCAGTACTATCCACACCAGACTTGTGGGTCATATTACTTATTGGCTAACTCGTTGTCCAATGGTAACGTCTTTCACATTTTGTATACAAAACCCCAACATACCGACAGTAATTGTAGAATACATAGACTCAATCACTGTTAATTATATCTTAAAACATTTGAGGTTTTGTAAAAACAGTTTACAAAAAGAGTTTATAAAAGGGGAATGACTCACATTGTAGATTTAAGTAAACTAAAGCTTCCTAGGAATCTCCTGGTTATTATCTATTAAAATTAAACAATGCACACGTGTTAGTAAAATAACCCAAATCACATTAACCATACAACTGGAGACAGAATTCCAATGACTGAGTCAGGCAGAGCCTTGACATGCATTACGAAATCCTAAATCAATCGAGTGTAACACGAGACAGAACTCCTGGGAATCTCCTGGTTATGTATGTATGTATGTATGTATGTATGTATGTGTGTATGTATGTATGTATGTATCTTAAATAAATTTCATGATCTTCTTTGATGATAATATAAAATTTGATCTCAAACTAAGGATAATTAAATATGATATGTCTTCTGTTTCTTTTAAATTATAAATATAATATATAATATGTGGATAATAAAAATAATAACTATAGGTAATTAAGTAAATTAAGTTATCAAAATCAGTTTCTAGTAATTGTTGGCGTAGCTCTAGAGCCCCCGCAAAAGGAATATCGGTGTCTCTGATACCATTCTGGGTGGTAGTAGCGGAAATATTTTGTCGGTTCAAAATCGTTACTTCCTTTAAGCAATTATCTATAGAATTTAAAAACATATCAAAATTACCTATAGTTATTATTTTTATTATCCACATATTATATATTATATTTATAATTTAAAAGAAACAGAAGTCATATCATATTTAATTATCCTTAGTTTGAGATTAAATTTTATATTATCATCAAAGAAGATCATGAAATTTATTTTAGATTTACTTTGTTTGTAAATTATTTCCTTACAAAACTAAGAGTAATAGTTATTTAGTAATATTTCAAAATTAAAAAGAAAAAGGGTCCAACATGCTTCCGTACCTTTTTCCCGTTTTGACCAAGATATTGTCAGGTTATACCAAGAGTCTTTTTACTAGGTTCTTTCAGACCAAACCTAAGTTATCTTAGGTAACTCCTCTTTGGCTCCTTCAGCAATATTCAGCACAACCTGGTTTCGTTTCATACCTCCGGTGTAAGGAAAAAAGAGACAGTTTAAGGTTGGAGGATTTTTCTTCTTAAGAGAAAAATATCTCTAAATTAGTATGAACACTCTCAGAATTTATAAGGAAATCAAAGACTTTTATTCCATGATGGAAATTTTACAAAGAGGAAATACCTTACAAAAGGAAAAATATAAAACACTCAAAACACTCTGAAAATACAAAAGACTTTTATTACATGAAAGAAGACTTGTTAAGACTTGAGTGAAGACCGATGCTATTCTTCCTCTTCTTTCTCCCTTTTTATAGGCCCTTATTCATGATAAGCTTTCTTCTTGCAAGATACGTGTCCTACGCTGCATATATATTAGCTTTGTGTCTTTATGTCTTGCATTGAAATGTCTAACTTCTTTTTTCAAAGTTGCCTTGGGTAATTGAACATTTAAAGTCTGCACCTTTTGTCTTTATGGTCATGTCTTCCCACCTTATTTATGTCTATACTATCTTCACCTTTTCCAAGGTCAATGGTATTCTTTAAAATATCAAAGTTTTTTTCCATATCGTTTATGTCTTCTATAATATTAGAAGAGAATCTTTTTTGATAGTTAGGTATTTAAACTCACATGTTTAAACCCTTCAATCTATGTTTAATGCCTATTCATTTGAATTTAGGCTATCTCTTCATGAGTTGGTACTCATATTGTTTTTATTACGAGAACATGATGGGCAAGTTCCAGGTGGGTGTTTCCTGGACTGGAAAATCTTATACTGTGCCTCTGGACTTGATTTAACAGAACCCGTTTCTAACAAATTTATCTTGCTATTTAGAAAATTTATTGCTGCATCTGGAGATTTTCGGGTCAGAGCAATCATAACTGGAGAGTTTTTATACTCTCTTCCATAAGTTCTAAATGGTTTTTTAAGAGTAGATTCCATTCCCTGTAGTACTACTCTTATCCCAATAGCCCTTCTGTAGTGAATATCATTTTCATTAAAGTTTGTAAATTCTCTTCTTTTGGAATCAATTTTGCAAGAAAATGCTTGACATTTTTCAAGATGAAAAAACTTATAAGCAGGGTAATAGTAATCATTGTAAAAATCTGGTCCTGCAGATAAAAACTTTAAAGCTAAAGTATCTCTAGGGGTCCTAGTTGGGTTGTTCTGATAACAATTTTTTACTGAAGTTATTACACACCTAGGTAAATATGCTAATTCAGGAAAATCAGGTGATGTAAGATAAATCATGTTGATGGCACCAAAATCGTATCAATATCTTATCTCATCTGCTGGTGATCCTTGCAGATAATTTAATCTAGGGTATACCCCTGTGAAATCAACATACCTTGACTTAGTTTGAGCAAGGCTATATAACTCTATCATTTTATTCATCTGGCTAGAAACAGGATCTAATAAAAAGAGGTTTTTGTAGGGGAGGAACTTGTGGTTTGAGAGGAATCTGTTGGAGGACTTTTTCAAAACTAGTTGTTTTATCTGATTGAGGTTTAAAAGAAAATTGTTCTTCTTCCTGGTCTGGAGCAGCTTCCATAACATGATCACCAGAAGTAGATGGAATATCTGTCTTTTCTAAAATAAATGACATATCTACTTTTTCTAACATTTGATGTCTTATCATAATCTTCATTTTCATGCTATCGAACTCATACATGGTAACTTTGTTATTTATCATCCTGAAGTGGCTTTTAACCAAATTTTTATCTCTGCAATGTGTTCAGGAATAGTTTCAATTATATCTATAAGTTCTCCCATATCAGTTGCAATTTGTTTTATTTCTTGTATCTGTTCGTCCATCATCTTTAGACGGCTATCAAGTTGTTGACCTAATTCTTCCATCTCTAGTCAAGAAATCTGCCAACACATTTTTATCAGATTTTATTATTTCAATATCAAAATTATATTCAGATAAAAGAGTTTGTCATCTTATGAGCCTTTTATATTCAGGTTTAGAAGGCAAATTATTTTTTATAAAAGCTTTTACCTAGGTATTATCAGTTCTTAACAGAAATTTGTTAGGTAATAAGAAATAATAAAGCTTTTGGCAGCTTATAATAACTGCTAATAATTCTTTTTCATTAACATGATATCTTGTTTCAGTTTCACTAAAAGTCCCCGAACAATATCTACAAATGCTTTCACCAATCTTTTCTTTTTCAGAGTTATAATCTATCTTTTTAAGTATCCAACTCCAATAATATTCTGAAGCATCAGTTTCTAACATTAAATCATCATTTTCTTTGGGTAATTGTAATTTTGGTAAACTTTTCCAATGTTCTTTTATCTTTTTTACTTGTTCTTCTAAACCTTTGTCAAAACTAAATATTTTATCCCTTTTAAGAAGAACTTGAAAGGGTTTTCTTAGGGCTGCAAGATTTTCTATAAAATCAGAAGCATAATTTAATATTCCAAGAAAATTTTGAACTTGTTTTTTATTACTCAATTTATTTGGGAAAGCTGTTATTTTTTCAAGAATATGGCTTTGAAGTTCTATCCCTTTACCATCTATCTTCATTCCTAAAAAATCTATGGTTTCTTGTAACAAACTAGTTTTTCTTTCTGAAAGAGCTAATCCATGTTTTATACATAAATCTGTAAAAGTATCAAGAGGTTTTAAATGTGAATTAATATCATCTGATAGGATTAGAATATCATCTATATATACAAAAATAAAGTCATAATTTCTAAATATAATATCTATTTTTCTTTGAAATATTTGAGGAGCATTTTTCAACCCAAAAGGCATTACAAGCCATTCATATTGTCCTTGAGGAGTAGAAAATGTTGTGTATGCAATGCTATCAGGATGCATTTTTATTTGCCAAAATCCACTTTTGCAATAAAATTTTGAAAATATCTTTTTGTTTCTAGTCGAATTTATTTAACTTTCTTTATGAGGTAAAAAATATCCATCAAAAACAGTATTATCATTTATTTTTTTATAGTTTATTACCATTATAGGTTTAACTCTTGTAATCTCAGCATGTTTTCTTACCAAGAAGGCAGGAGAGCTGTGTGGGCTATGACTAACTCTGATCAATTTTAAATCTAGGAGTTCTTTTATCTGGAAACTAAATTCTTTTTGGTCTTCTGGATTGTATCTCATTGGTTTTACTCTAATATCCTTGTCTTTATCTTTCATTTCTAATTTTGTTGTTATCTGATTTTTATCCCAAAATTGTAACGGGTTATTTGTATATCATTGTTTTAACTTATTCTTTTTTTACTATATGGTCATCCAATCTTCTTAGATTTACTTGATAATCTAAGGGTTCTTGTAAGTAATATTGTAAAACTGGTATTCCTTTTTCTAATTTTGGATTCTGTTTGTATCCAATATCACCACGCTGGCTTGCGCGTGTTATAAAGTTAATTGGAAATTTTCTTCCATATGCATTTTTTATCCTTTTAACTACTATCAAGTGGTGACATGGTGTTTTTAGTATTATCTAGTAAGCTACTATGTCAAACGTAATTTTGTTAAATATTTCTAAAAAAACATTTCCTAATAATACATCTGATCCAGAATTATAAAAGTAGAATGGTAGACATTTAACCATATATGATCCGATTAGTATTATTGGATTTATTATTCCTCTTTTGAGGGGAACTATAGTTTTTGAAAAGCTAACTCCACTACATGGTGTTAAATCCTCATGATATTCCTTTGGAAAACAACCTGGTTTACATATACATAATCCTGAGCCACTATCTATATAAGCAACAAAGTATTCAGCTTTGTAATCTTTATAAGTAATACCTATTGGAATATATATGCTTTTAGCGCTTGTCATTTTGGTATATAAATCATTTTGCCATTGTATGTAATTTTTAATCCATAGGAAGTTATTTGATATGGTTTTACATTTTCTAAGAAAGTTAATCCTAACATAATTTCTAATGTATCGTTTTCATCTTCATTACCTATTAATAGTCTTAAAGGAATTTTTTCTTCTCCAAACTTTATTATGGTTTCCACAACTTCATTAATTTCATGTAGTTCACCATTAAAGTTTGTATATTGATGGGGGTTTTTCTAATAGATATTTTTGTAAATATTTACAAATTTTATGATTTATATAATTTCCATTAGCACCTTTATCTATTAGCATGTTTACTGCATGAAATCTTTTCCCATTGAAGTATTCTCCTTGAATTTTGTAATTTCTTACATTATCTTCTTTTCGCTAATTATATCATTATATCAACTTGAATTAGTCATTCTAAAAGGATGACTTATTACCTCTTTGTTTGAGAAAAACAATTTAGGGGTTATCTAGTTAGATGACAACATTGGTTTATCTTGTAAATAAAGACTTAAAGGTCTTGAATCTATTTCTTCTATTTTAGGTAAGGTTGGTAGTTGTATTTGACAAACATCATTGAATAAGAAAGGAAAATCAATAGTGTCTTTTATACTAAAACATTCAGAATGATGAGTATTTGACACTGCATAAGATATAACATATGTAATAGAATAAGGTCTATTTTATAGTTTAAAGAAATCTTTTCTCTTAAAATCTTGTAACAGACTTAGCGTTTTGTCAAAATCTTTATCTTGAATATTATAGGAAGTTATAGGATAGATGTTAAACTTCAGTTTTCCATATTGTAAATTTTCTCTTAATATTCCAAGGCATGCTTCTTCTCTATTTTGTATTCTATTATCCATGACGGCTAATTCTATAGGGGTATCTATACGTTCCTTAAAGGTGGATTTTATTATTATTTGAATAACTCCTACGTGTACCCATCCCAAAGTATTTCTTATTTCTGCTTTTATCTTCTGTAATTTTTCTTGGATATCTTTTTTAGATAACAAAGGTATCATAACTTTGTTAGATGTTATGTTGATATCTAAAGCTCTTTCTTGAATATTTAGCCCGTAATATAGATGATGATATCTAGGTTTTATTCCTAGTTTTTGTAAAGTATTTATTTTGAATCCCGAGTAATTCGATATTGAGAAATTTTCATGTTGTATTTGTTTAAGTTTTTTCTTATCTATTAATATTTTTTGTTTGTATTCTCCAAATTGTTCATTTTGGCAATCAATTATGTAACAACCCTCAGTAAAACCTACTCTCTCAAAATATTTCCGACACCCTATTATATTTTAAAATGTCCCAATATGTCTTTAAATACACCTCGTATGTGAAAACCGAGCCCGAAATACAGTATAGCATTAAAAATAAAAAAAAATCTGATTTTTTAGTTCAGGCGGGCCGCGTAAAGGATCCTTAACCCTTACGCGGGCCACGTCAACTTATTGAGTAGGCATGCTCCGGTGTTGACACGTGTCGTGCAACGTGTTGAACCTAGTCATGACCCGGATCAGCTACGCCTAGACCTCTAAGCCATGCGGGCCGCGTAAGCCCAGCCCATGTTTTACGCGGGCCGCGAGAGGACCAGATTTCATCCCTACATAAGAAGGCCTCGGGATTTCATTTCAACTCGTTCATTTCTGTTTCTCAATCTCGAAATCTCTGATATTAGGCATAATTTTCAAGTATTATACCCCCTAATTAGCAAGGTTCTGCTCCATTGTAAGTATTATAACCCCAGTTTCATAGTAGATACGCTGCCCGATTGATTTAGGGTTCCGTAACAACTGTCGTGGTTCTGCCTGACGCAGTTGTTGGAATGCCGTCTCGGGGAGGGTATCATTAATATTTTCAAAGGGTTATGATACTAACCAATGTACATTTGTATAAATTATAGATTATATCCAGGAAACCCTTACGCGAAGTCTAAGATAGCAATGTGAGTTTATCCTGTTTTTGTTAACCTTTTTGTAATATTCTACAAAACCTTAATTGTTTTACAATGTGATTAAGCGGTGATTGAGTCTTTGTAGTTCTTCAATTACTGCCGGTATGTTGGGGTTTTGTATACAAAATTTACTACCTTGTGAGTAGTAAGTCGGGGATGACAGTACGTTAGCATTGGACAACGAGTTAGCCAATGTGTAATATGACCCACAAGTCAGGATTGACAGTACTGAATGAGTAATTGTGTAGAAATAAACAATGTGATCGCTCTCAATACTGTTTTAATTGATAAAATGTTTCTTGATTAAACTGGGATTCACTCACCAGTATTTCCCACTGACAAATGTTTTTAAAACGCATTTCAGGTAACACAATGTGACAGCCAATTAGTAAAAAGCCAGCTGGAGAGCACTGAAGGCTTGGGAAAAATGTGGCTATAAAAGTTACCTAATAAATGATGTTTTAAATTCAATAAAATAGGGTTTATCCCTATAAATGTATTGTAATAAGAAACTTGGGTTTTACCCATAATATTATTAATATCAAATATGGTGGTTTTACTCTGATAAACATTTCCTAACTACGGTCCTGATGTAAATTCCGCTGCCAAATTAACTAGCCTGATACCACCAAAAATTCTGAGTTCGCGTTCACCCGTTCCCGGGGATCATGGATCGGGGGTTGCGACAGGAGGTGGTATCAGATCCTAGCCACTGGTCTAAGCCAAAGAAGTGTTCTGCTGACACTTAAATTCTATATTTTGTGTTAGGAAATGAATTATGGAAATATGTGCATAACTGTATTTATTTGTTATGTGTTATTTGACTATTTGTTAGTTTACAGTATGAGTGATCAAGGACCCTCAGAAATGAGTCGTCAGCTGTCTGATTCACTTAGGAGTGAAGGTACCTCTTCACAGCCTGCCCTTTCGGGGTATTCTGCTGATCAGGAAGAAGGAATGTTTGCTTTTAAAGCTCAGTCAGAAGAGCCATTCCCTCATAAGAAACGAGGATGGTTCAGTAAGAAAGCCTTTGCACGTAGGAAAAGAATGCGAAAGTTGCAACAGCAAAGAGCCTTAGCAGCTATTAAGTGAGAAACAGATGCCCATACACAGGATATGCTCAATAGAAGCCTAGCCAATTTCCATATCCTAGCCACAACTGCTGCTGACCCTAATCTGGAGCAAACAATAGCACCCCAACCACAATTGCAAATCCCTGACCAACCAATGGAGATAGAAAACCCTGAAAACCAGGTGGAGATGCATGATTTCAACCCAGAAGAAATCCCTAGGATACCTGCACCAAATCCTCTAGATCCAAATTATGATCCTTGGTGGGATGGCGTTAGGGATTATGTGCAACGTTACCCAATCCATGAAGACACACCTATACAGAACATAGGAGCCTACCCAGGTATGGACCCTTTAGATCCCTATTACCAAGATGATTATATTAGGGAGATCTTAGAAGATCCTTACCGATTTCAGGAACTTTCACCCCCATATCAGGAACCTGCACCCCAAATTCCAAACCCAGTCCTAGAACCTGCACCCCCAATGAGTGCAGAAAACGTCCAAGAACTTAGGACTTTTGGGGAGGAAATTTTAGAAAACAGTGAGAGAATGAGACAGGTGGGAGAGCGTCTCGTATGGAAATACGATGAACGCAATATGGATTTCTGGATAAATCCATATCCGTGATGTGATGGAGGAGATGGTAATAATATAATATAATAAAATAAAAATAAAATAGAATAAAATATGTGTGTACGGATGCATATTACTATTAGTGTGATTCTATTTCTGTTGGTATTGTAATTTTTATTTCAGTACTAGAATGTAATAGATGCATAATAGTATATGAAAATAGAGTAAAAGTCGCAATGATCGACGTTTTTGGCTAGATTGCGTATCATGTGATTAACTATATTAAATATTATCTTGTGATATTCATATGGAATAAATGTTTAAAAATCAGATGGCCGACGAAGGGAATCAAGGAAATCTGAATAATGATAACCAGAGTAACATTAACGTGGTTAATGAGAATCCAAGCATCAATAACAATGGAAACCAAATGGATAATAGTGTTGTTCAACACATAGTGGCACAAGGAATTATAGATGCCATGCCATTTATTATTCAAACTATTCAAGAAGCGAATAATAAAAGTAAGCATGGCAGTAAGCGACCCATCGAACCCGAAAACAGCGTGAACAATGAACCTGTACTTCAAATGCCTATTCCCAAAAGGAGAAGAACCGTGTCTTACGGTTGTTCTTATAAAGAATTTTGGTCTTGTAAACCAATGGAATTCTCGAGCAATGAAGGGGCCATTGCAACCTTACGATGGATAGAGAAGACTGAGGCAGTCTTAAGAATAAGCAAGTGTTCTGAAGAAGATAAGATACTGGTTGCTTCCAATTTGTTTAAGAATTCAGCTCTAGAATGGTGGAACACTATCCTCCAATCAAGAGGAAGTGATAGAACCTACAATATGGAATGGGAAGAATTTAAGAACAAGATAGAAAGGAAATTCTGCCCACCCAATGAAAAAGAACAAATAGTAAACAAATTCCTAAACCTTAGGATGACTGGTGTGGATAGTAAGGGATACACTAAAATATTCTTCGAATATGCTAGAATAGTGCCAACTCTTGCTTCACCTGAACCAATGTTAATCTCCCGTTATATCTGGGGATTAATTGGAGAGATAAGACACGTAGTCAAGGCAGCTAGACCTCAATCCATAGAAGAAGCCGTAGAACTAGCAAATACCTTGACAGATGAATTAGTTCGTACCCGAGAGGAGGATCAAAGGAGGAACCTAACCCAGAAGCTCACACAAGAATTTCGTTCTAACCGTGGGAGAAATATAGGTTCTACCTCTGCACCTTACTGTAAGAATTGCAAAAGAAAGCATTCAGGAATATGCTCTATATACTATAACTTTTGCAAAATATCAGGACACAAGGAAGAGAACTGCAGGAAGAAAGCTAATAACAAGATATGTTACAACTGCGGAGAACAAGGTCATATTAAGCTTAATTGTCCAAAATAGCTCCAGCTACAAACAACAAGAATACTCAAAATGCTAGAGCATTTGTTCTAACTGCAGATGAAGCCAAGATGATTCCAGATGTTATAGCTGGTACGTTTTTAGTTAATGATGTTTTTGCTAAAGTATTATTTGACTCTGGTGCAAACCAAAGTTTCATTAATACATCATTTTGCAAATTTCTAAATCAGTCATTAACTAAACTACCACAAGAATGTGTAGTAGAGACAACTAATGGAGAAACCGTTAGGATTTCTGAAATCTTGCAGGGAGCAAGAATAGAAATTTTAAATCAGAAATTTATTGCAAATCTTTATCCCATGAATCTGGCAGGATTCGATGTTGTTTTAGGAATGGATTGGTTAATAGCCAATAGAGCCAATATTTTATGTGATCAAAAGTCAATTCAAGTAAATGCACCAATAGGTAAAACGATCACAATTAAAGGAGATAAACCATCTAGATCTACAAAATTTATCTCTGTGATGAAAACTGCAAGATACATAAGAAAAGGATCATTAGTATATTTGATTTCTACAATCACTAACACTAAAGGAAAGGATTTAAAAGATATTCTAGTAGTATCTTAGTTTTCAGATGTTTTTCCAGAAGAATTACCAGGACTGCCACCAGATAGAGAAGTTGAATTCAGGATCCATTTGATACCAGGAACGACACCGATTGCCAAAGCACCTTACCGTTTGGCACCCGCCGAAATGCAGGAACTGAAGAAACAATTAGATGAATTGTTGGAAAAAGGATTCATACAGCCAAGTTCATCACCATGGGGAGCACCGATACTGTTTGTTAAAAAGAAGGACGGATCAATGCGTATGTGCATTAACTACCGTGAATTAAACAAAGTTACGATTAAGAATCGGTACCCATTACCGAGAATCGATGATCTGTTTGACCAACTACAAGGAGCTCAATTTTTCTCTAAAATCGATTTAAGGTCAGGATATCATCAATTAAAGGTACAGGAAGAGGACATTCCTAAAACCGCATTCAGAACAAGGTATGGTCATTATGAATTTACTGTCATGCCATTTGGTTTAACCAATGCCCCAGCTGCATTTATGGACATGATGAACCGAATATGTAAGCCATATTTGGATAAATTCATAATCGTCTTTATAGATGATATTCTCATTTACTCTAAGAATAAATAGGATCATGCAAAGCATTTGCACACACTTTTAAGTTTATTAAGAAAGGAAAAGCTTTATGCTAAATTTTCTAAGTGCGAATTTTGGTTAGAACAGATACAGTTTCTTGGACATCTAGTCAATCATGAAGGAATTCATGTGGATCCTACCAAGATCGAGGCAGTTACTAAATGGAAAACCCCTGAGTCACCAACTGAGGTTAGAAGTTTCTTAGGATTGGCCGGTTATTATAGAAGATTTATTTGAGATTTTTCTAGAATAGCCATTCCCTTAACTAAGCTAACCTGTAAATCTGTTAAGTTTGAATGAGGATTAAAACAAGAAGAAGCTTTTAGAATTCTTAAGCAAAGGTTAACCCATACACCCATATTAGCGTTACCAGAAGGAACTGAAGACTTTGTAGTATATTGTGACGCTTCTAAATTAGGTTATGGATGTGTATTGATGCAACGACAAAAGGTTATAGCTTACGCATCTAGACAACTTAAGAATCATGAAGAGAATTATTCAACCCATGATCTAGAATTAGGAGCTATAATTTTTGCTCTTAAGATTTGGAGACATTACCTTTATGGTAGTAAGTTTACCATATTCACTGATCATAAAAGTTTAAGGTATATTTTCAAGCAAAAGGAGTTGAATATGAGACAAAGACGCTGGATGGAAATGCTTAGTGATTATGATTGTAATATCCAGTATCATGAAGGAAAAGCAAATGTAGTAGCAGATGCTTTAAGTCGAAAGTATCATGAAAAGCCAAAAAGGGTACGTTCTCTTAAATTAAATCTACAAGTAGATTTAAATGATCAGATAAGAGAAGCACAAAAATCAGTAATCAAGGATGATGCTGAAAAATTAAAGGGTATGTTAAAAGAATTAAAACAAGGAACAGACGGAATTTGGAGATTCCATGAAAATAGAATGTGGATACCTAAATTAGGAAACCTACGTTATCGTATTTTAGAAGAAGCCCATAAATCTAAGTATACGATGCATCCAGGAAATGATAAAATGTACCAAGATTTAAGGAAGAATTTCTGGTGGATAGGAATGAAAAAGGACATAGCAGCCTATGTTTCTAAATGTTTAACCTGTTCACAAGTTAAAGCTGAACACCAGAAACCCTCAGGATTGCTACAACAGTTAGAAATGCCAGTGTGGAAATAGGAATTGATAACAATGGATTTTGTTACTAAATTACCCAAAACAAAGAAAGGAAATGATACAATCTGGGTGATTGTAGATAGACTAACCAAGTCAGCTCATTTCCTACCAATGAAGGAAACTTTCAGTATGGAACAATTAGCTAAGTTATAAGTAAATGAAATTGTTTCTTTACATGGAATTCCTTTATCAATTGTTTCTGATAGGGATAGCCGATTTACCTCTCATTTTTGGTCAAGTTTCCAAAAGGCAATGGGAACCAAGTTAAAATTGAGCATAATTTATCATCCTCAAACGGACGGACAAAGCGAAAGAACTATTCAGACGATGGAAGACATGCTTAGAGCCTGTGTAATTGATTTCGGAGGTAATTGGGACGATCATTTACCTTTAATAGAATTTTCTTATAATAATAGTTATCACACAAGTATCAATGCTGCACCATTCGAAGCACTTTATGGACGAAAGTGCCGAACCCCAGTCTGTTGGGCAGAAATTAGGGAAAAGCAACTGTCTGGACCTGAGATAGTGTAAGAAACAACTGATAAGGTTATTCAAGTCAAAGAACGACTGAAAGCAGCACGTGATCGACAGAAGAGTTGTGCTGATAACCGACGCAAGCCATTGGAATTTCAAGTAGGAGATAAAGTATTGTTGAAAGTCTCTCCTTGGAAAGGAGTAGTAAGATTCATCAAACGTGGAAAGCTAAGTCCCAGATATATTGGACCTTTTGAGATTATTAGAAGAATAGGACCTGTAGCCTATCAGCTACAATTGCCAGAGGAAATGGCAGGAATACATGATGTGTTTCATGTATCTAATCTCAAGAAATGTTTAGCTGATGAATCACTGATAGTGCCTCTTAAGGATATAGAGGTAAATGAACAACTTAAGTTTGTAGAAAGAACTCTACAAATTGAAGACATGAAAGTTAAGAATCTCAAGCACAAGAGATTAGTTCTGATCAAAGTGAAGTGGGACTCCAAAAGAGGACCTGAGTACACATGGGAACTCGAATCTGAAATGCAAAGAAAATTTCCGCACTTATTCCAGTAGATCTCGCGGACGAGCTCTAAAACAAGGTGGGGAGAATGTAACAACCCTCAGTAAAACCGACTCTCTCAAAATATTTCCGACACCCTATTATATTTTAAAATGTCCCAATATGTCTTTAAATACACCTCGTATGTGAAAACCGAGCCCGAAATACAGTATAACATTAAAAATAAAATAAAAATCTGATTTTTTAGTTCAGGCGGGCCGCGTAAAGGATCCTTAACCCTTACGCGGGCCGCGTCAACTTATTGAGTAGGCTTGCTCCGGTGTTGATACGTGTCGTGCAACGTGTTGAACCTAGTCATGACCAGGATCAGCTACGCCTAGACCCCTAAGCCACGCGGGCCGCGTAAGCCCAGCCCATGTTTTACGCGGGCCGCGAGAGGACCAAATTTCAGCCCTATATAAGAAGGCCTCGGGATTTCATTTCAACTCGTTCATTTCTGTTTCTCAATCTCGAAATCTCTGATATTAGGCATAATTTTCAAGTATTATACCCCCTAATTAGCAAGGTTCTGCTCCGTTGTAAGTATTATAACCCCAGTTTCATAGTAGATACGCTGCCCGATTGATTTAGGGTTCCGTAACAATTGTCGTGGTTCTGCCTGACGTAGTTGTTGGAATGCCGTCTCGGGGAGGGTATCATTAATATTTTCAAAGGGTTATGATACTAACCAATGTACATTTGTATAAATTATAGATTATATCCAGGAAACCCTTACGCGAAGTCTAAGATAGCAATGTGAGTTTATCCTCTTTTTGTTAACCTTTTTGTAATATTCTACAAAACCTTAATTGTTTTACAATGTGATTTAGCGGTGATTGAGTCTTTGTAGTTCTTCAATTACTACCGGTATGTTGGGGTTTTGTATACAAAATTTACTACCTTGTGAGTAGTAAGTCGGAGATGACAGTACGTTACCATTGGACAACGAGTTAGCCAATGTGTAATATGACCCACAAGTCAGGATTGACAGTACTGAATGAGTAATTGTGTAGAAATAAACAATGTGATCGCTCTCAATACTGTTTTAATTGATAAAATGTTTATTGATTAAACTGGGATTCACTCACCAGTATTTTCCACTGACAAATGTTTTTAAAACGCGTTTCAGGTAACACAATGTGACAGCCAATTAGTAAAAAGCCAGCTGGAGAGCACTGAAGGCTTGGGAAAAATGTGGCTATAAAAGTTACCTAATAAATGATGTTTTAAATTCAATAAAATAGGGTTTATCCCTATAAATGTATTGTAATAAGAAACTTGGGTTTTACCCATAATATTATTAATATCAAATATGGTGGTTTTACTCTGATAAACATTTCCTAACTACGGTCCTGATGTAAATTCCACTGCCAAATTAACTAACCTGATACCACCGAAATTCTGAGTTCGCGTTCACCCGTTCCCGGGGATCAGGGATCGGGGGTTGCGACAAATTATGTTATCGTCTATCTTACTAGTGGTGGCTATATCAGATCTATTCATCTTTAGATGTTGTGTATTCTGTTTTAGTTAAAATAAATATGTTTTCATCAGAATCTTCATTATGAAAATCATTAATTTGGATAAATTCTCCTTCATTCATCATTTTTCAATATCTTCATCTATTTCAAATATCTTGAGATTTTTGTTAAATTTCTTAGGACATTTATTTGCATAATGTCCTTCTTCATGACAAAGAAAACATCTACAGTTTTTAGGACTTTGTTTTCTTTTATATGTAGGCTTAAAAGTCTTCTTATATCCTTTTCATTTATAAAATTTTGTTTTACGCTTTTTAAGAATCTTTTTCTAAATGAATTCTTTTCTTATATTTTCTTTTTATCTTTCCATAATAGTAAGAACTATCACTTCCTATCATTAAAGGCACTTTTGGGTTACTACAACATAAAGATATCTTTCTTTTTAATCTTTGCTTAATTTAGCTAATATTGCATCCCCACACCACTCGCTTAATTTGTCTCAGACGTGTGTTATTATTGTTCCTAAGGTATCTGATGTTCCTGGGTTATAAGTACTTATTAGTTTTTGTCCCCAAGGATCAGGTATTTTTGCAAAAAATAAGGATAAATAATTACCCCTATCAGGTACTGATTATAGATATGATAATAATAATCTTGAAAAACACAGATATACCTATCAATTTCACAAATATCACATAATTGTAATCGTAGTAAACCTGTTAAATATTTTTGTATAGTTGTTGGGCCTCTTATTATATTACCTTCTCCACAAAACTATATTCTAAAAGCCTCTACGAGTCTTGTTATTATGTTCGCCATATCTTCATATGAATTAAATATATATTGTTTATCAACAGGACTTATATTTTGCCAATATCTTATTGCACCATTTAAGAGAGTTCTTTCTAAAAATCCTTTTATTGTTTCAATATCCATTTTATTAACAGAACTGTTATTCTAAAAGTGGTTTCCCATTTATCAATCGCTTCTTCAGTTTATTTACACAATCTAAATCTAAATATATTCTGAAAGGATTTATTAGTTCATTTTTCATTGCAGGATAAGGCCTATAGTTATCTTCTGGTCTCATCGTTGATTTTATAGCAGCATATCCTAGGGTTGGTCTTTGAAATTCATGTCTTATTGGTAATCTTAGCTGTGTCATTTATATTAAAATTTTCTTGAGTTTTAATATTATTGAACTTATCATTTAATTTCATATCCCTTATTTTTGTTATTAAATTTTCTACTTCAGAATCATCTAACTTAGGAATTATATTGTTTTCACTTTCAGTATCTGAATTCATTTTAATTATTCTTATAACCTTTAGGTATCTTCATATTTTGCAAAAGTTGAACCAAAGGGTCTTGTAATTTAGTTATTGTTTCTTTATATTTCCTACTAGGATAGGCAGATTCTAGTAATTCCATAATTTTATCTAATCTAAATATTTTGTTATCTCCATAAAATATAATTGTTTTTTGTATTTCTATTATATCTATATCTATCTTTAAAGAATTTTCACTTTCTGTTAGTTTATAAAAAATTTTGTTTTCCATTAAGGAGAACTATATTGCCAATCAGTATCATCATATGTAAAGTCAGAACTTGTCCATTCATAGTTACTAAAACTAAAATCTTCATCAGAATTATAATCATCATCGAAATCAGTATTTATACTCAAAACTTCGTTTTTAATTAAAGTAGTCGGGTTATTTAGCTTAATCAATCTAATTTCATAATCTATCAATTTTATGTTTAAGTGTGTGTGTGTGTGTGTGTATGTATGCATGTTTATGTTTAAGTGTATGCATGTATGTACGTATGTGTGTATGTATGTATGTACGTACGTACGTAGGTACGTAGGTAAGTACGTATGTACGTATATACGTAGTATGTACGTATGTGTGTCTGTGTGTCTGTATGTGTGTATGTACGTACGTACGTACGTACGTATGTATGTATGTATGTATGTATGTATGTATGTATGTATGTATGTATGTATGTATGTATGTATGTATGATTTGGATCAAGGGAAAACTCTACGAGTTGTGAGAACTTAGAGAACTCGGTCTTCCGTGCGAGTTTTATCCCCATTTTTTCACACCCCTGGATTAAAATGTTATAAAGACGAACGTAAAAAAAATCGAAGTGGTGAAAAACTAGGGGTTTTTATTTGGAGTGGGGGGAGTTGATTATTTTAAGGAAGCGATAAAAGTAACAAGATTGTTTCTCATGGAAAGTCGATTAATTTCTAAATGGAAAATACAATACATAGGGACCCCTTTTATAAGGAATTTCTAAATTTGACAGGTTTATCAAATTTTAGAAATTACAAACCGACTAAAATAAATTAAAACCCACACCATAAAAAAAACGTAAATCACGCTAATCATTTATTCATACGTTATCATCTAAAAAAAACCTGGAAATAGACAATATTGGGGGAAATTCTTGATTGACGAAATCAGAATCCTAAATCAAGGAATTCGATCATGATAGTTGGACCAACCCACCTATCTTATGGTGGTTTGCCATGTGATCCGGTTTATCGAAACCTCTCTATGGGCGCCGTAACTCTAATCATAGCCCAAGTTACGTCCGTTTAAAATTTGGGTATTTCTGTTATTTTTGCCCTTATCAATCATCCCAAATTCATAATTTTAACTATATATTAGCCAAACCATTATCTAGCCTAAAAATCACTATAAAGAGGTGTAAACACATTTTGACACGTAGTTAAAACTACACAATAAAGTTACTAAATTTGGCAATATCGGATTTAGCATAACAAGTTTGACCTTACATTTGAAATTACATAAAAATGGAATAGGTTTTGATATACCCCAATATGAACACTTTACACCATGATTAGCAATTCTTGCATATATATAGATCAAATAAAACAAAATTCACTAGATTGACCAATCCTTGATTAGTTAATTTGATTTACTTGTGGATATACCCTTAGTTCTATATTAATTTTACTTATGGATATACCCTTAGTTCTATATGCATGTCTACGGCCCTGGGTATGGAACAGTGAGAGCGTGGAAAACCCGGTCATGTCACGGCGTGGTGTTAATGGCTTGGAAACGAGTTTTGAAGAATGTTTTTTTTTCATAAATACAACTTTCAAATTATAACTCTTCCCAAACGGTCAAAAATAAAAAAAAAAAAAAATTTTTAAGTTTTTACTGTCACACCCCCAAAATACCACATGCGAAATCACCGCGTGACATACCAGGATCCAAGCCACCAATCACATTGAACTACGCATTATATTTAAATAAAACAATCCATTCATTTCAAAATATAAATCCAAGTCATAAGTTTAAACCAAAGTGAATATTCAGCGGAAGCATAATGTAAACGGTAAATCAATTGTTTCAAAATAAGTGTTCATAGTCAACAAGCAAGTATCCAAGAGTCTCGACCCATGACCCCTCCAGCATTCCCAGATAGCAAGTCCATGTCAAGAATCTAACGACCTGCAAGCATGCAGACAAGTGTGTCAGACGACACTGGTGAGTTCAAAGTTTTGTTAACGCGTTTAGTTACCAGATATGAGTATAAAACAGTTCAACGATTTGATTTGATGTTGTTATTAACT